>VZQC01006553.1:1232828-1255364 GCA_009823505.1 Rhizomys pruinosus
GTGTAGACCAGGCTTGCCTTGAACTCACAAAGATCCACCTGCCTCTGCCTCCTGAGTGCTAGGATTAAAAGTGTGCGCCACCATGCCCAGCTTAAAGATGGATCTTAGCTACCATGTGGGTGCTGGCAATTGAACCTGGGTCCTCTGCAAGAACAGTCGGCGCTCTTAAATGCTGAGCCATGTCTCCGGCCCAAATTCTATGATACTCAACTTTTGATTGTAGAAGTAATGAATTTGGACTCATGATATGAAAGTAGTAGTTGTAATAGTTAACTTTTCAGTTACTAACTGATAAATACCCGTGGAATAATGAGTTACATGATCTTGATTTTTTTTTTGTTTTTGTTTTTTAATAGGCTGAACAGGAACTAAGTCTGGCAAGAAAGATGTTGCAGTGGAAACCATGGGAGCCCCTAGTGGAGGAGCCTCCTGCCAACCAGTGGAAATGGCCAATATAAGCCCTAACTGTCTTTTATGGATTTATGGGAAACTGATGTAATTAAAAGTTCTGTTATGTTAAAAATGTGTCCAGGTCATTAACATCTTAATTAAGAAAGCTAACAGATCATAGATTTAGAAGCAGCTGGTTATGGTAACAGGATCATCTTGTGAGGCAGTTTTTGTTTTGCACAATATTCACTCAGATTATTTCACAGATGTGTGAAGATTGAAAATTAAAGTTTCCTGCAGCTCCTCAGTGCAGAGGGTGTAATCAAAAAGTATCCTTAGCAGTGTTTTAGCTTGCCACTTCATGTCTTCATATTAGTTCGTGAAAAAGAAAAGGCACTTTATTAATATTATTGTCAAAGTTATTGATCACTGAAGTGAAGTTGTAAGAGTTTACCTGAGAAAAAATAGCAAAACGTTGTTTGTGATGAAATTTTTCATTGTAATACAAATTAGGTTTGATAGGCCTTAAAAAATAGTGGAGGACATGAGATTGAGAGGGGGTGGTTAGTAAGGTGAGGGTGGGGGTGGAGGAGAGAGTCAGAATATGATCAAAACACATGTAAAATACATTGTATGAAATTCTCAATCAAAAAACAATTACATTGTATTGATTCACCTCCTTGGCTGTGATCTTATGTATAGGGTAAAATAAATATATAATTGTATATTGGTTATGAAATCTATTATAAGTATCATATGAGGGTATATTTGAATTCTGTTTTCTGTTTATACTCTTTATTTTTATGCATATGAATGTATTGCCTGCATGCATGTAAGTGCATCCATCTAACACAGTGCCCTCAGAGATCAGAGGAGGGCATCAGATTCCCTGGAAGTGGCATTCCAGATGGCTAGGTGCCCTGTGATGGCTGGGAACTGAACCTACAAGAGCATTCAGTGCTCTTAACCGCTGATCTATCTCTCCAGCCCCAGTATATTCTCTTCATTTTATCAGATTGTGTTTTATTATCTTTAAAACATTTAATGAGAATTCACTGTACAGTAGGAGAAATTGATTTAGTACTTAAAAATTTCTTATTGATACAGAGATAGTTGGAAAGGCTTTTCAGTTTGTCTTATTTAAGAAAGCTAATATTCTGGACATTAGCTCTTAATTTTATTGGTCAATCTAAGTTGTTTGAGTTACAGATAGAATTTCTTTTTTTTTTAATAATACTTTATTAAATAGTTCCTTGTATAGTTTTTCAGAGATAAATTATGCATACAAAATAATGTTTGGACATTTAAAACACAAAGAGCAACATGCAATAGTACTCTGTACCTTCTATTCTTTTTCCATTAATTTATCCTAAAAAATGTTCAATATATTTTTTTTAATCTTTTTTTTTCCTGGCCCTTAAATTGACTTTTTTTTTCCATTTTTTTGTTATTACCATTATTAAACTTTTTCCATAGGTCACACATCATTTCTTGATCAAATCTAGAGTTGCTTCCCCTTCCATGCCCCCTATCCCACCCAACTCCCTGCACTCAGCCATACATGCTCTGCATCTCTCCAAGTCTCTCCAGTTTTTTTTTTTAGTTCTTTTGTTGTTATTCTCTCCAATTTGTATTGCTACATTATATATATATATATATATATATACATATAAAATATCGTTATATGTACGTAAATATAGACATACATACATACATACATATCCAGTTGGATTGGAGGATTTTTTTTTTTTTCCTTAAAAGATGTCATGTTTTCCTTAAGGAAGTACTCGAAGGTTCCTCCTTGGCAACCCCAACCATCAATCCTGCACTTTTGCTCCACAAGCATTTCTTAAAAAGGGGAGATATCGAAAGTTCCAGAAGTTATTTGACATACACTTGAGCTTGTATTCTATCTAACTTGGTGCAGTCACTAAGTGGCACTGTGTCTAAGGTGCAGCTGGATAGCAAACGAGACAGTTTGCTTAAGGCTAAACAAAAATTGCTTTTTCCCCCTCAGTGTTTCTTTCTAGTCACTCATTGTTTGCAAGTACACAGTTAAGTTGAATTTATTTCTTCCTTTCCTAGATAATGTTCTCCCTCTCCATACTCACATTTTTTTTACATGTAAAACAACTTATGTGTAGTCCAAATTGTATATAGCTCACACTTCCGCTTCTAAACAAACAGAAGCTCACATATGTACTACTTTACAGTTTACCAAGTGGTTAAACATCATTTTCTCATTTGTTGTTTGACAGAGACAATTGAGATGAAATTCTTTTCCAGAAGGAAGCAGACTCAGACATCAAGTCAGTACATTAGTACTACAGCGTGTAACCCTGAGACTTTAGATCTGCGTGGGGGTTTAAAATGCAATTACAACATATATTTCTATTTTCACTACAATTTTCCAGTTTTTCATTTTCACTCTCATATTTTGTCTCATGGCAAAACAGTCTTTGAGGATGAAAAAAATCTCCCTTTTTCCTAGCATGTTCTTCCCCTCAGGGTAACAGTCTAAATGCCAAACACAGTGAGTGGGTGGATTGCTTCCTAATAGGCTGCTAGAGGACATCTGCAGGGGTAGGCCTCTCATTCTCACAATTGGAGCGCTGTCATGAACTTGGCGACTCTCTCAAAATGTTCCTTCCTGGGAGAGCAGCGGGGCTGAGCGCCTTACCTCACCCACCCCACAGGGCCCGAAGATGGACAGAGAAACAGACTTTCCAAAACGTCTGTTTAAGGGAAGCTAGCGAGATTCGTGGGCTTTCCTACAGAGTGAGTGTGTGGATGCGTCACTTACAAGGTCCTTTTGGCATCCCCCTCATGTTTATCGTGCACAGGACCCCTGGGAGTTCCTTACACATGGCACCAGTGGGAGAGAGGGACCCACTCACTAGCACTCCAGCCTGATGAGCCTACAGCCCCTCCTTGTAGGTGAGGGGCTAGTTGGAGGGGTTGCTGGAATGGGGGCTCCACCTCTCCTTCAAAAGTACCATCTCTGGGAGGCCTCTGATGTCTAATGGCCAAGGCCAGCACTTTTGGAAGAACCAGTGTGATCCACAGCGACAAATGAAGCAAGTTCGAGGCTCTTGGTGGCCTATTTTCCTTCTCCATAAAATGAGTAGAATTTGATTCATAGCTTGCTTGCTTCCAGCTCACAATTTACTTTAATATAGTGTTTATTAAAGTTGAAATATACATACTAATATAATTTTTTTTTTTTTTTTTTTTGTCTTTTCGAGACAGGGTCTCCCTGTAGCCCCAGCTGGCCTGGAACTCAATCTGTAGACCAGGCTGGCCTTGAACTCACAAAGATCTGCCTGCCTCTGCCTTCCAAGTGCTAGGATTAAAGGTGTGCACTACGACACCCAGCAAAATACTAGTTTTCTAACCAACTGTTTTCCAGGTTGTCAGTTCACAAAATGAGGTCACTGTGCCTATATTTCATGTTTCTCTCATTATTGAGCATCTTTGATGTTTCACTGACAGTGCCATTATAGCTTTGACAAAGGGGACGTATTGGTGTTTGCATAGGAATTTCTGGAATAATTAATTAGTAATATTCTTTGAGACTTGAGCATGAATGCTGGCCACTGTTGTAGGTCCTTAAAAATCTCACAACTCTCAAGAGTGGGATGCTGTAGATTATCTCTTTTGGTCTAATAAGGAAACCAGAATCCAGCCTGAGTGATGTGGCCCTACAAAATATGAAGTTCTGGAGGAAATGGGGCAAAGACAGTTTGTTAATACTTTGGGTTTCATATCAAGTAATGTGGAGCTGAACAATCTGGCTCTAAAATCCATCCTAACTAGGTGTGATGTTACTCTATTAATATGCTTGGGATGTTGTCCCTCCTGTCTCAATACATGGGCTGTTCCAAGCTGACCTAGATCCTGCTGCTTTGATAAGACTGTCAAAGACACTGAACTGAAGTAGTGTCTGGAAATTGTGTGAAACAGTCATGGTCTAGAAGATGCTGTATCCTGCTCCATCCTTGTGTACTTGCTTCCACTCCTGCAGCCCCCACAAATATACACTTGCTTTTAGTTCTTCAGGCCTTTTTCTACTTGTTTTATAGAAGTCCAGATTAAGAATCCTGCCCACTTTGCAGATTCTGCTATTCCTAGGTCTTCAGCGTTGCTGACGGGCTTCTAGACTAATGAATAATTTTCAAAATATCTTACTTCAGTTTACTGTGTACCCTTCTAGTAAATATTCAAGTTCTCACATACCTAAGGCAGACAGCGTACAGCACCTACTAGGGTAATGCTGGGCCCTCAGGGTTGCTGCCCTTCCTGCCAGAAGCACGCAAGTCTGTTAACAGTGCAGTGCCACCAGGAGGCGGTATTCACTGTGGCCCTTCAGTGTGCCATTTTCCCTCGGGTTTGCAGGATAGAAGAAAAGGAGCTTGTTTTTTGATTTTGCTCCTTAAAATAATCTATGTAGGATAATTCCCATGTAAAAGCTTTTTACTTCCACCCTTCTTGGTTACATAAACATAAGTTATGTCCCTATACAAGTGTGTGCTGGGACTTAGGTAGATACCAAATTATTAAATACATCAGACATTTTCATTTTGTATTGAATAAATGCTGCTTTCCATAAAAGCTTCATGTACAAGGAGATCCTACATTGTAGATTCAATATGAGTTTGAACACTGATGGGGGCTAGAGAGATTTATTTGAAAGTCTCTTTAGAGGTAATAAACTAAAACTATAGTTAGTGAAGAAAAGTAGCAAAAGGTGACAGCATAATCTGTCCCTAATCCCTGTGTGTAGCATTCACCTTTACTGTTTACCTTTTATTTTTCTGCCCTAGACACACATCTCTCATTGGTCTAGAAAGGCATTGGGATTACAAGCATGTGCCACCAACCCTAGTGCTCAAAAACTTGGGTTCTTGGTGATCAAACTCTGGTCCTTCTCGAAAAAGCAGGCATTTCATAGACTGAACTACCTTCCGGGTTCTCAGTGAAATTTATTTCTTATTCATAGTACATGCCTAAGGAGGGCTGACACTGCTCCTGATTTCCACAAGGGACACAGACTGACAGTAAGTAGCATTAGTACATTCTTCTAGGAATGTAGTTGTGAAGAATGGGAACATAGCAAATCTCTTTTAAGAAAACCAAGGTTAAAATACTCTTTGGATGTGCCATAGAACTTATAAATTAGATTTGCCATGCATTGCTAGTAATATTTTCAAAGCAGTCTTTTTAGGGTAACAGTAATGTGATTTTTTTTGTGTGTGTGATGTACTTAAGATTAACTTTGGTGTATGTCTGTAAATTGAAAGATATTCTTACTCTTTTATTATATTTTTTTTTGTGTGTATGAGTGTACTGTCTGCATGTAGGTTTGTGTACCCATGATGTGCAATGCAGCAAAGGTCAGAAGAGGGTGTCGGATTCCCCTGGAACTGGAGTTAAAGATGGTTCTTAGCTGTCTTGTGGGTGCTGGGAATCGAACCCAGGTCCTCTGCAAGAGCAGTCGGTGCTCTTAACCTCTGAGCCATCTCTCCAGCCCCAAGATATTCTTACTCTTTTGAGATTTCATGACTTTCAATGTTTTTATTTCTTCTTTTTAGGTGGACTTGTAGCCTTCCTAAATATAAACATTACTATTTTATTATATAATATCACACTTTACTGTTTTTCTCTGAGAGTAGATTTTTAAAAATTTTATCCATAGTAAACAGGTCTGCAATTCTTCAAGTTTCAAAAATCTCTAGAAATAGTTTCCCATACCTCATTTGTAAATAAACCTGCTCTAAATTGACATAAGGCTATTTATAGTCTTTACCCCACCTTAATTAGAATAAGCAATTTTTTTTGTCTTTTTGAGACAGGGTCTCCCTGTAGCCCCAGCTGTCCTGGAACTCACTCTGTAAACCAGGCTGGCCTTGAACTCACAAAGATCCACCGGCCTCTGCCTCCCAGGTGCTAGGATTAAAGGTGTGCGCTACCACGCCTGGCTAAGAATAAACATTTTTGTCTCAGAAATATTAATGTATTTAATTCTGGTCTGCTTGCCATTCTTATGGGATGTATCACTTAATATAAAGTAAATGACCACATTTCCTTTTAAAAACTAAGAGAATCAAGAGCTTTGGAGATAGCTGGCTTTGTTTTGAGAGTCACTTGGATCGCTCTCACCAACCATTCAAAGGGAGGTATCCTCTGTCTTGTACTGTGTTCCCTGCCACACAACCACCAGGTTGCACAGTAATGCATGAGTTCTGATGGGGGGTTGGGAGGAACCAGGTTTGATTGGGAACCATTGTATGATTTGGACAAATGCTCAATAAAAAAAATATCAATTACAAATAAAAGGAAAGAAAAAAAAATGGGGGCTGGAGAGATGGCTCAGTGGCTAAGAGCACTGGCTACTCTTGCAGAGAACCTGGGTTCCCGGCACGCACATGGTGGCTAACAACTGTCCATAACTCCAGTTCCAAGGGTTCTGATGCCCTCTTCTGGCCTCTTTAGGGATGATGCAGGTACAATTACATATGTGCAGGCAAAACACTCATACACATAAAAATAAAGAAATCTTAAATATCAAACATATCTTACCTACCACAAAAGTTTCAGAAAAGTGAGTGAATCTATATTGTCCTGTTTCTTCATAGGCTCACAAATGATCCAAATTTAATCCACAGAGATAATCTCCAAAAGCATAATTTTCCAATTCTTGATATTGTAAATAATTATTCTATTATTGTTTCTACTTTGCTGTATTTTTTTCTATCAAGCTAATTTTCTTTTTTTATTATTATTAATTTTTTTGGGGGGATTGGTATTTTTGAGACAGAGTTTCCATTTTAGTCCCAGCTGGCCTAGAGCTCACTTTGCAGACCAGGGTAGCCCCAAACTCAGAGAGATCCACCTGCCTCTGCCTCTGCCTCTGCCTCCTGAGTACTGGCATTAAAGGTGTGTGCCACCACGCCTGGCACTAAAGACAGTTCTTAGCCACCATGTGGGTGCTGGGAATTGAACCCGGGTCCTCTGCAAGAGCAGTCAGTGCCCTTAACCACTGAGCCATCTCTCCAGCACTATCAAGGTAATTTTCAATGTGGAGATTAACAGTGGAAATATTTTGAAATGCTCGATTTCATAAACCCACTAGGTGGCATCTTTGTAAAAATATAAGCCAAGAAACATGTACTGTATATATAAATGCTGAGATGCACCAAAGGTAGACAAGTCATTTTGAACAATAAAACCTAAGAAAATGAAAATGCACAGTTTTAGAACAAAAAAAAAAAAATAAAACAAAAAGCTATATTGTGCGACTATTATGTAATTAGTAGCATTTTTTTCTATTATTGTTTTCATTCAGGGTACATTTACACTTAAGTAGCCAAGCACTGTGTGTGTGTGTGTGTGTTTGTGTGTGTGTATTATATATTTGTAAGGATATGTATGATTTTGATGTTCTGTATAAATACTTTTTCATTCTACAGATACCACCCAAGAAACCTACATACCATGTTAGGCTGTCTTAAAATTGAGTTTATGAAGTTAAGGTCATAGTAAATTATAAAGAAAATATTAACATATATAGTGAATATCAGTGGGGGAAACTTGGGAGTTTTTGACCCTGTCTTTTTCCATTTCCTGTTTCTATTCCTAACCCTCCTGTTTTCATGGAGGTCCAGGAACATGAGCAAGGAACCATGGAATCCTTGTGGACTTAAAAACAACATTTTAGCCGGGCGTGGTGGCGCATGCCTTTAATCCTAGCACTTGGGAGGCAGAGGCAGGCGGATCTTTGTGAGTTCAAGGCCAGCCTGGTCTACAGAGTGAGTTCCAGGACAGCTGGGGCTAAACAGAGACCCTGTCTCGAAAAGACCAAAAATAAATAAATTAGTAAGTAAAAACAACATTTTTTAATTTTTTAAGGATTTCATACAATATATTTTGATCATATTCCCAGAATATATTATACATTATGATTTTAGGGATGGGAGAAGGTGTTTGCAAAAACTTTTCTGTATACTTTAAAACTTGCTTTACTAGTGAGAGAGCTGCCTACTGGATCCCTGTCCTTCTCCCTATGGTCTTCATGAATGTATGAAGGGAGTAAGGTGCATTGGCATCTCCTTTAAAGACATTATTAAAGCAAACCCAGTTTAATATGTGAGTACAAGACATTAAATATATATTTGTAAAATGAGATAATGAGAAATGGCATTGGACATGAAGCAGTTATTGGTGCACTGAGAGTGGGACGGCATCAAGGATTATGAAGAAGAGTCACTGCTAGGAATGAGGAGTGGACCTGCACCATGTGTAACAGGGTCTTCCATTTTATTGATCTCTTCCAAATACCAAAGGATGCTGAACCCAGAATAGGGTCTTAAAAGCTAGACAAGGTTCAGACTGCTTGGACTTAATCCTGCCTTTCTCATTAAATCATTGTGGGTTTTAATTTGTTAGATACTACAAATGCACTAATAGCAGTCTTTCATGGACCCATTATAATGACTGAATTAGAAATACAGATAAGTGAAACCCAAACTCTGAGGTGATAGAAAAAAAAGTTGGCACAACAACTTACAAGACATAGTGAGAAAAAACTTTCTAAATCAGACAGCACTACACAGGAAATAAGTCACATGACAAGTGGATGCTTATCAAGCTAAAAAGTTGTGTGCAGCAAAAGAAACAATCAGGGAAGTAGAAGAAGAAAACCCATAGAGTGGGAGGAAACCTTCACTGCTGATACATCTGACAAAGAGCATTAGCTTCCAGATATATACAAACTACTCAAAACAAAGAAGAAAAATGACTCACTCAAAAGATGGAGTAAAGAGAGGAACACAGACTTCACAAGTGAGGAAGAAAAATGGCTGAGAAAAATTAAAAGTGTTCAGCATCTGGGCTGGAGAGATGGGCCATGCATTAAGAGCAACCGACCGCTCTTACAGAGGACCCGGGTTCCTCCCCAGCACCCACATGGCCGGCCGAGACCGTCTGAAACTCCAATTTCCAGGAGAACTCCAGTTCCAGGGGGATCCAACACCCGCTTCTGGACCTCCGCGGCATTGCATGACACAGGTGCGCAAACTTGCATGCAGACAGTACATTCATACACATACAGAAATAAATAAAATTAATTAAAAAATGAAAAAAAGTGTTCAACATCGCTAATATAATTAAGGAAATGCAAATTAAAACCACTCTAAGATATCCTCTCACCCCAATAAGGCTGGCAAGGATCAAGAAAACAAATGATACCAAATGCTGGAGAGGGTGTGGAAAAAGGGGAACACTCATCCACTGCTGGTGGGAATGCAAACTTGTACAACCACTATGGAAAGCAGTATGGAGAACCCTTAAAAGACTCAAAATGAGCCTACCACCTGACCCACTCATACCACTTCGGGGAATATATCCATCAGACTCTTCCTACCTCAGAGATACATGTACAGCCATGTTTATTGCAGCTCTTCACAATAGTGAAGAGCTGGAACCAACCCAAGTGCCCTTCAACCAACAAGTGGATAGAGAAAATGTGGTAGTACATCGACACATTGGAGTTCTATGCAACAGTAAAGATGACATCATGAAGTTTGCAGGTAAATGGATGGAACTAGAAGATTTTATGCTAAGTGAAGTAACACAATCCCAGAAAAACAAAAGACTAATAGTATCCCTCATTGGTGGATGCTAGTACCAAGTACCTAGTTGTAAGACAACTGAGCAATGTTAATGTTATATTCCTCATGATCTAAAGACAACTGTGCTCTTGCATTGTGAATCCCTAAACAGGTTCCAGAGCTGACCTAACATTTATTTTCAGACCTTGGGTTTTTGGTATATGATGGAAGGTATGTGTGCATCTTTTAGAGTAATATGGGATTAAAATGGAAAGATGCAAAACAAGAAATATGATATGGAAATAACATACAGTTTGTTTCCAAAGGATACAATTTTAATATAGGTGCAATGTAACAGGCTGGTGCAACTTAGCCTTTCTAGGTGCTTAATAACCATACTTAATGCCCATACCAATGTGGCCAAGGGACCTAAGGGATAACTTTGTTCTTTGCCCTCAGAGGTCAGCCAAATCTTAGGGGATTATGCATGGGGCTATCTCTTGAAATGTATTGCAAATGTGGGTCACCAGTCGTCCTGTTCAGGGAGGTCTTGGAGATCCACTAATGGGACTTCAGCTAGTGTCCAGTCTATAAAGAGGAAAGTCTGCTCATGCTTCAGAAAAGGAAGCCTGGTCTAGCAAGACCTGATTTTGTCCTTGAGTGGATGGAACTGGTAAATGAAAAGCTGAAAGGAACAAAGCACTCCCACCCCCCCCAAAAAACCCGGAGAGACGCCCCCTGAAGACCAGATCCTCAACTGACCTTGAGAAAACAAAAACCTTGGTTAATCTGGGCTAACTGTGTGGCCTTAAACATCCAATAGGAAAGTATAAACAGAAATAAATAAATAGTAAGGCCTGAGAAATTGTACTTCAGGCATAACACTTGAGATCTTAGTAAAAAGACAAAAAGAAAAAAGAGAGAGTACTATGGTTTGGCCTGTCTTCAATTCTTACTGGCAAGTGCATCTACTCTGTGGCTGCCACTGCTTTTGGCACTCCTCAAAGACATGAGACACAGCTTTTTAACCTTCCAGTATGGACTGAAGACTCATGTCTCTCCAAGAATCCTCCAAACCTTCAATGCCAGATGGGGACTACTGAGATACCCAACTTGTGGAGTAAACAGCTAAGGGAATTTCAGCCTCATCAGAATATAGACTGCCATTGTTGGACTTCTGGGCCTGTATCATGGAGGCCAGTAGAGGGGTATCAAGACAGGACGGGTGCTTACTGGACTTCATCTGGGGGACCATGGTAGAGAAAGACCCCAATGTGGAGCAAAATTGCAGGATTGATGGTTGTTTTAGACCAGTAGAGGGGTATCAAGACAGGATGGGTGCTTACTAGACTTCATTTTGGGGACCATGGTAGAGAAAGACCCCAATGTGGAGCAAAAGTGCAGGATTGATGGTTGTTTGGGCTTGTGAAGGAGGAACCTTTGAACACTTCCTTAAGGAAACATGATATCTTTTAGGAAAAAAAAAAAGTCCTCCAATTCAAGTGATATGTGTATGTATGTATATATGTATATATAACTATGTATATATATATATGTATATATATTGTAGCAATACAAGTCGGAGAGAACAACAACAAAAGAACTAAAAAAAAAAAAACTCTGGAAAGACTCAGAAAAAGATGCAGGACATGTATGGCAGAGTGCAGGGACTAGGGTCAGGTGGGGGGCATGGAAAGGGAAGTGACTCTGGATTCCATTGAGAAATGATGTATGACTTATGGAAAAAGTTTAATAACAATAAAAAAGAAAAAAGAAACTAATGTTTAATAGATTTACCAAATAGCTTCTTTGTGTCAAAATTTTATCCCTTCTAACTTACATCCTTTGTTGAATTATATGTTTTCTCTGTTACTTTATAACGCTGGATTTTTAATATATTAGGTTTTTAAATGAAAAAAGAAATACCGTTAAGATGCTTAGTGATGTGCTCAGTATCAGCTGCTGTTACGAGATGGCTGTTATGAACTCCTGTCGCAGTTCGCTTGATCTTTCCTCCAAACTATTGTTACTTTAAAACTTCTTTGGAGAATTTAAGATAGAAAAAAGCAGACAAAAGCTTTGCTTCTGCCTTATTAAGTGACGTATTTAATAGCCATTCTCTCCCTTTTTTCTTTGGCTGCCAGAGCGCTAAAAATGACTGTCGAAAATTTGAAAAGCAAGTCTAAATTTACTGTAAACCTGTGCTCTTCTGTCATCCCTTGCCTTTGAGTGTATCTGCTTTAAGGAAAATCTGTGAGTTTAAACTGATTATAAACTGTCTTTTCTTTTTTTTTTCTTTTTTTTTTTAATTTTATTTATTTATTTATGTGTATGAATGTACTGTCTGCATGTAGGTCTGTGCACCCGTGTCGTGCAATGCCGCGGAGGTCAGAAGAGGGCGTCGGATTCCCCTGGAACTGGAGTTCTCCTGGAATTGGAGTTACAGACGGTTCTCAGTCGCCATGTGGGTGCTGGGGATCGAACCCGGGTCCTCTGCAAGAGCAGTCGGTGCTCTTAACCGCTCTTAACCGCTAGGCTATCTCTCCAGCCCCCTAAACTGTTTTTTCAAAAGCGCGAAAGCGAGTCGCTTTCAGGTCTCGGTTCAGGGTCAGGTAACAAACAATCAGTCCTCTCTTCTGGCTTCTCCGCAGGCTCTCTGTCGTTGCACCTGGTTTGCTTTACAACCTGCGGGGGCGGTGTCTTGGCGGAGGAAGCGGAGCCAGGATCCGTTGCTAGGATACGGCTAGCAACAGAGCATCGAAGAAGTAGGGAGCTGCTTCAGAAGATCTGAGAAACCTCTTAGTCTAGAGTATCTGCGCTTCGTGAACAGGTAGGAGAACAAGTTTGGCTGCCTTCTGGATGCCTTAAACCAGGCTAGAGTGGGTAGCTACGCTGTGCTGGACCCTGCGCTGAGCTCTAGTCAGGCTCCTGCGCTGCCTGGTCAACAGGGGAATGTGCCTTTGTTTAAAAAACCTTGAAAGCCGGGCATGGTGGTGCATGCCTTTAATCCTAGCACAAGGGTGGCAGAGGCAGGCGAATCTTTGTGAGTTCAAGGCCTGCATGGTCTACAGAGTGAGTTCCAGGACAGCTGGGGCTACAGGGAGACCCTGTCTCGAAAAGACAAAAAACATACAAACAGACAAACAACAAACCACAAAAAATCCTTGAAAGGCGGGGCGTGTTGGTACACACCTTTAATCCCAGCACTCTGGAGGCAGAGGCAGGTAGATCTCTTTGAGTTCAAGGCCAGCCTGGTCTACATAGTGAGTTCTGGGACAGTTGGAGCTACAGCGAGACCCTGTCTCAAAAAGACCAAAACAACAACAACAACAACAACAACACACACACACACACGCACACAAAACAAAACAAAACAAAACAAAATAAAACAAAACAAAACAAAACAAAAAAAACGAAACAAAGCAGAACAAAACTTGAAAGATCCCACTTCTTTTGGCTCCTCTAGCACCTCCTCTCTGACTTAGAATCAGCAGGGTGAAGCTGGGAGTGTACATCACTATACATCCAGAGTGCTTACTTACCACCATAATACTCTAGACAGCCAGGCTCCCTGATAAGTCCTTCTGTGGAGAAGGCTTCTAGTCCATCAAGAATCCTGGCCTCTAGACCTTCAGGCATTCTGTTTTCTTCTTCTCATCATTTTAACTCCTAACAAAACTTCAGTAGGCTTATTCCATAGAAGGCAAGAGTGGGCCTCTCACTTGTTCTTCACATGAGAATTTTAGATACATCAGGAGTTAAATGGGAAAAAAGAAAATCCTGCATTAGAGGTGAAAGAGCCAGAGTTTTTACATTGTACATACGATCATAAAGCTACTGGTATTTATTTATTTATAATTTATTTTTTATGTGTAGGAATGTACTGTCTGCAGGCAGGTTTGAGCACCACTGCTGTGCAATGCCTTGGAGGTCAGAAGAGAGTGTTGGATTCTCCTGGAACTGGAGTTAAAGATGGTTCTCAGCTACTATGTGGGTGCTGGGGATCGAACCCAGGTCCTCTGCAAGAGTAGTCAGCGCTCTTAACTGCTAGGCCATCTCTCCAGCCCCTTAATTTATTATTTTTATTTTTGTATATGAATGTATTGCCTGCATGTGTGTAAGTGCACCCATGTGGTGCAATGCCCATGGAGTCAGAAGAAGGTATCAGATTTCCCCCGAACTGGAGTTATAGACAGTTGTTAGCCGCCATGTGGGTGCTGGGAATCAAACCCTGGTCCTCTGCAAAAGCAGTCAGTGCCCTTAACCATTAAGCCACCTCTCCAGTCCCAGATTTTTGTTTTTTTGAGGCAGGGTGTCCCTGTAGCCCCAGCTGCTCTGGAACTCACTATGTGGATCAAGCTGGCCTCCATCTTACAGAGATCTGCCTGCCTCTGCTTCTTGAGTGCTGGGATTAAGGGCAAGTGCTACCAAGTCATTCCAGCATTTTATTTTTAATAAGATTAAAATCTATTTGAAAAGATAATATATAAAAATGATGGAAAGTTGTCAGTCTTGGTTGTGATGCCTGTTATCTCAACACTTAGAAGATGAAGCAGGATGGCAAGTTCAAGGCCAGCCTGGATTACACAGCGAGACTGTATCAAAAATCTCTCTCACTCTCCCCAAATAGTCTAAAAGTCAAACAATGAAAAAAAGTGAACAGCAAACATCTTTTTTTGTTTGTTTGGTCTTTTCAAGACAGGGTCTCCCTGTAGCCCCAGCTGTTATGGAACTCACTCTGTAGACCAGGCTGGCCTTGAACTCACAAAGATCGGCCTGCCTCTGCCTCCCAAGTGCTAGGATTACAGGCATGTGCCACTACACCCGGCACAAACATCTTTATTATACCCATTTGTATTTCTCCCACCTGTTCATCTTCCAGAGGTGTTTTAAGTATGAATGGTGTACATTGTACCTGACATTGTACACACTGTTCTGTGTTAATGCTGTGTATCTTGGAATGGCTTCCTATTAGTGTTTACTGATAGGTCTTGTTTTCTGTATGTGTGTGTATACATGTACATATTGATGCTTTATTGTGAGAAGGTGTTTCTAAACACATGAAACTTGGAAACTTATAAGCAAAAAGACTGATAAATTTCACTACTGAAGAATCTGGAACTTAGTACATAGTAAAAGACAGCATAATACCCTCAAATGCATAATGGGAAATACAACTGCAACACACAACCTAGGGATATTTAATGAAGATATTTAAATTTCCAATACAAAGTTGTGAAGACATGACAGAGGGATGTTCTTGGGACTTCGATGTAGTACTGCCTTTTGAGAAAGCATTTCGATGGGATTGAGATCTGCATGCCTTTTGATTTATTCACCTAGCTATAAGAATTTATTTTGTAATGTGCTTAAAAGTACACATAGAGATATTTGTTCATTTGTTGAAGCACTATGTATTATTATAAAAACCTGAGGCAGGAAATATAGCAATCAATGAGACAAAGGCAGAGTGTAATGTGGCTTGCTCTACAATGAAATTACTAAAAAAATTGTTGAAAAAAATGAGGTGGAATCAATCACATTTTATGTGGAAATAAATGTGAAGAAATCTTAGGTATATATTAAGTAAAAAACAAGCTGCAAAATGGTATCTAAGTTAAAAAATATAGAGAAATGTGGTTTATATATTTAAAGCTATATTGCTATGTTTATAGCTTCACCTATGAACAATTTCTGGAGATATACTGCCTGACACTGAGAAATAAATTAGAGTATTGGGAATAAGAGGAAACATTTTATTGTTTATTTATGGCTTTCCATTCTATTAGCTTTATTTTTCCTGGAAATATATATTGCTTTCTTGAATATATAATGAATATATAATCAGCAATATAATGAGAAATAATTTAAGAACATTAAAAAAATCTTTTCAAATTATAGCTGTGATGCTGTTGATAACTGTTTAGGCCCGAGCATCACATCAGTTTACAGCCAATGCTGTAATGCGTTCTCAGATACTTAAATTTAACTTGTTGCAGTGAGTGCTATACATATTTATGGATGTAAATAGAGTGTGCTAAGATACATGTGAGGAGCAATAGGAACTGATCTAATTATCTGCTTATCCAAGATAACTTGTTGAATACTCTCTACCCTGTTTTAAATAATTGTCATGTCTCTCACTTGAAAATACAAGACAGTCTCTTACAAGACCATTTCTGATGATAAAATTACCACTTAACTTCTGGAGCTGACTACCTGTAACATACCATGAAGCATCTCTCTCCAAATCTCAGTGTGCTCCTCTAGAAGAAAATCAGCACTGTCCAGACCTTTCCTTACCCACTGGGACCCCTTTCCTAATTCCACTGGTCTGAGGGATCCCTACCCTGAAGTAGAACATAGAGTAGGGTTGACAGTATAGATACAGTTGGACTGGATTTGTATCACAGATTAATTGCTTACTAAGCATATCATTTAACTTCTTTGTTCCTATTTCTCTATTTTTAAATTGTTCATGTTAGCATCAATGATTTAGAGAATGAAGTAATTTGCTATAGCTATCTGTTAATGGCATGCTTTATTTTGAAAACATATTTTCTTCCTTCCTTCCTTCCTTCCTTCCTTCCTTCCTTCCTTCCTTCCTTCCTTCCTTCCTTCCTTCCTTCCTTCCTTCCTTCCTTCCTTCCTTTCCTTTCCTTTCCTTTTCTTTGGTCTTTTTGAGACAGGGTTTCCCTATAGCCCCAGCTGTCCTGGAACTCACTCTGTAGACCAGACTGGCCTTGAACTCAGAGAGATCCACCTGCCTCTGCCTCTCAAGTGCTAGGATTAAAGGCATGCGCCATCATGCCCGGTCCGATGTTGAAACTTTTATATCCCATTTTAGAAGAAGAGAAAGACAGAAGTAGAGATGTAGCTCACTGATGGAATGCTTACTTCGTATGTTCAAGGTTCTGAGTTTAATCCAGTTCATTGTAAAAAAAAATTGGAGGAGGGGTGGAAGAGAAAGAAAGAGGGGGAGAGAGATGAGAGTGAGGGCTGGTATTTTGACTTATTCATAAGATAAATTTTTCTTGTCACAGTTCGTTCCTGGGTCAGAGCCCAAAGATTCAGTGCTTCAATCTCTCCTACTTCCACCGTGTTTTACAGAGGTGACACAAGTGAGTGTACCATCTGTTTTTCTGTTTCTATTGTGAAATACCTGTGGCTGACTAACATAAAGAGGCTTCTTTACTCATAATTCTGAAGGCTAGAAGTTAAATCAGCACAGTGCCAGTCTAGCAATGCCCCTCTAGCCGCGTCACCTCATGTCAGGTGGCTCCATATTGCCAGGAGCGTACAAAGCAGGGATGAGCTCATGCTGGAGCAGAGGCCGGAGCGCAAGGAAGAGATCTCTCATGAAAACTGCTCTCTGCGAGAACTTCCTCGGGATCCTGGGACAGTAAATACCGTAATCCCTTCTGAAAGGAGCATCTGGTAACATCCCCCTAGGTTCCACCACCTTTGGAATCGAACAACAGTCAAGCTTCCAACACATAAACTCCTCGGCTACAGATTCAATACTATGAGTGTTAGAATGCATGATTGCCTGTACATGTTAATTGTAATGCTTTTGTGGTAAACCTAAGAAAACCTTCTGTTTGTTTAAGAGAGAATGTTATCTGAGCTTTCACGGATTCTTGTTCCAAACCCAACCCAAGAAGTGGGCTAAATAAGTAGTGGTCCTGGCCTTGCATCTATCACATCCAGCATGAGCTCTTGGGGGTACATGGAGCCTGTGGCAGGTTGCTTCTGCCAGCAGGAAGATTTATAGCTTATTCCTTCACTTCATCAATTCTATTTTTTTATTTTTTTTTTATGTATATGAGTCTGCATGTAGGTTGGTGCACCTGTGTCGTGCAATGCCGCGGTCAGAAGAGGGTGTTGGATTCCCCTGAAACTGGAGTTAAGATGGTCCTTAGCCACCATGTGGTTGCTGGAAATCGAACCTGGGTCCTCTGCAAGAGCAGTCGGTGGCGCTCTTAACCGCTGAGCCATCTCTCCAGCCCCAACAATTCTATATTTTTATTTCACATATACATATATTCATGTTTTCACACACACACACACACACACACACACACACACACACACACACACACACACATTCTAGCAGCCAGGTATCTCCACTGATTTTTTTTTTCCTCCATAAGGTCTATCCTCAGAAATGGAAGCTGCAGCATTTGCCCCTCACTGTTGCTCTCAGGTTTCATCCACCCCTGCAGAGCCATAAACTTTAGTCTCTGGGTTAGCCTGCCCCTTTGTGGCTGCTGTCTTCCCTTGGGAGACCCTTCTGTGCTGTCACCTCTCTCATCTGCCCAAGTTCCTCCTTCTCTAGTTGGACTCTGGGATGGCCTGGCCCACACTGGCCTACACCGGCCCATACTGGCCCACCCTGGTCCACACTGGTCCATACTGGTCCACTACGGTCCACATTCCTAGGCTGTTGCTCTGTTTCCCAATCCCAATCCCAAGATCTTGGTTATTGTAACTTTTTTTTTTTTTTTTGTATTTTCGAGACAGGGTCTCCCTGTAGTCCCAGCTGACCTGGAGCTCGCTCTGTAGACCAGGCTGGCCTTGAACTCACAGAGATCCACCTACCTCTGCCTCCCGAATGCTGGGATTAAAGGCGTGTGCCACCATGCCCAGTTTATTATAACTCTTAACTCTGATTCTCTGATTAGCTCGAAGCACCACCTAGTTTGTTTGATGGAATGTATATTTGGGACTTTAGAGAGCATTCAAAATCTCTGCTTTCTCCTATTTGTGAGAGTACAGTAGTTGCACAGTAACTGTGGTAGTTGGTTTCTTGAATTTTCTAATCATTTCTAATGCCAGAAGCATAAAAACCACATTAATTACTCTGAGAGAAAGTATTTCAACAAGTCCTTTTTGGGAGATCATTTTTAGACAGGGTCTCTTTGTAGCCCCACCTGGCCTGGAACTCACTCTGTAGACCAGGCTGGCCTTGTACTCACAGGGATCTGCTGGCCTCTGCCTCCAGAGAGCTGGGATTAAAGGCATGTGCCACCATGCCCTGCTAA
The DNA here is from genome assembly GCA_009823505.1 of Rhizomys pruinosus. Taxonomy (NCBI): domain Eukaryota; kingdom Metazoa; phylum Chordata; class Mammalia; order Rodentia; family Spalacidae; genus Rhizomys; species Rhizomys pruinosus. Next base: position 1,251,871 of record VZQC01006553.1, read on the forward strand.
CAAGTCCTTTCTTAAAAATGTCTTATTTGCTGAACAAGAACTTGAGGACAAGATTTCCCCATAGATTTTTCACAATATTGCTCTCCAAGTTCCCATTTCCTCTGATTGTTATTTTTTTTGAGACAGGGTCTTAGGATGTACCTGGCTCTGGCTAGCCTGGAACTTGCTATTTAGACCAGGCTGGATTTGAACTCTCAGAGGTCAGCCTACCTCTACTTCCTCAGTCCTGAGGTTAAAGGCATGTGCCACCATGCCAGGCACTTATGTGATTTTTTTTTTAATTAAAAATTCACCCATGCTAGGGCTAGAGAGATGGCTCAGTGATTAAGAGCACTGGCTGTTCTTGCAGAGGACCTGGGTTCATATCCATATGGCAGCTAACAACTGCCTGTAACTCCAGTTCCAGGGGATCTGACGCCCTCTTCTCACCTTCACAGGTATCACACAACGTGGTGCACTTACATATATAAGTGGAAATAATAAAGTATTAAAAATATTCACCTCAGGGCTGGAGAGATGGCCTAGCAGTTAAGAGTGCCGACTGCTCTTGCAGAGGACCCAGGTTCGATTCCCAGCACCCACAGGGTGGCTGAGAACCATCTTTAACTCCAGTTCTGGGGGAATCCAACACCCTCTTCTGACCTCCGCGGCATTGCATGACACAAGTGCCCAAACCTACATGCAGACAGTACATTCATACACATAAAAAAATAAATAAAATTTAAAAAATATTCACCTATGCTTCAACCTGATGACCACCATTAATAATACAGTAAACCTTTTAAAATAAGTAACAGTATTGTTATATGTCATGAACACCACATAGTAACCCAGAAATGAATATTTGGTGAAGAAACTCATATTTATAGCAAACATTATCTATTTTTCTTAATTTAGGAAAATGACTGAGAGAGAGGGACCAAATGATGCTCAGCAACCATCAGATTCCGCAGCAGAGGGGGGTGCTGCCACAGCTGTTGTCAGCATTCCTCTTCCTTTAGAAGGGGAAGGGTCAGAATTTGAAATGGAGGATGATCTCCCCACCACCGAGAGTGATGACAATACGACAGCGGAGGTGCAGAGTGAGCACAGCACCCCAACTGCAAAGCAATCTAAGGAAGGGGAAGAGATCCGTGAACCAGAGCCAACAGAGTTAAGCTACCAGACTTCAGAAGGGGACTCACTGGAATTTATGAATAAAATAAGAGCTATAAAGAAGACTTTGCAGTCTTCAATGAAAGAGAGTTCAGCCACAGGTACTATCTGGAGGAGACCAGATGTTTTATTTCTTTATTTCAAGGAGTAGTTGTTTTTCCTTGTTTATTTTTATATGAAAACTTATTTTAAATCTTCTCTTTCCTGTACTCACAAGGCTTCTTGGATTGTGCCACTTGAATTTATTCACAATGTATGAAAGTGTCTCTAGTCTGCAGTAGTGCTCTTCAATATGTTTACATCATTTGATTTAATATTCACATATATTTCAAATACAGTAGGTTTTACAAGTATTTAAAGAACTTGAAAATGGCAGACAGGTTCTGAGTATATTTGGACATTTTTTTTTTTTTTTGTAAAATTGGAATTAGTCATTGAACATAGGTAACAAGAGGTGGACTGGGAACTTGAATCCAAATCCCAGTTTCCTATTTAGTGTTTACTTACATTTCGTACTGCTTTTACATGTTTTTGCAGTCTGTCTTGTATAAACCTTCAATATAGCCTTGAAAACCTTGTTGCCTTTTACTGTAAGTCACTTTTAATGGCATACAAAGAACAATGTGGGACAGCACATAGGAGCTGTCCCTACATCCGTGATCGCAGAGCAGGGCCAGCAGCCGTGAGCTTACACAGAAACCACTGACTGCTTTTCTACCTTGCTCATGAATTTTGAGAGTGTTTCCACCCATGGCATAAAGAACATGGGGTGTGATTTAATCATTGTAATTGGGTCAGCATCGAGGGGACAGAGACACAGGTCCACATTGTTGCCCTCAGCACCGGAGGAATTTCCCTAACCCTTTATAGAGCACGTTCAACTTAGGATGAAACAGGATCCAGGGCTTCCACACAGGAAGGAATTTCATTACTAACCAGTGCGAAGCACAGTTGGAGATTTTGTTAAAGGTAAGTTTCTGTGGGCTTTAAGCATAAGGGTTAGAAGAGAGGTGCTCAAGGAGAAAACCAGCTGAACCGGAGAGCTTGGAGGCACACTTCTCTAGGAGAGTCATAATTAACTGTCTTACAATTAACCATTCTGTGGCTTTCAACTTACATCTTAAAAGTTTGCTGAGAAATAATTTAACCTTTTTGCTCTCTCTTTTGATAAGTGAGACTATAGGATGGGTCCAGAGACGCCTTGGATGGGATTCTAATCTGATTTGGTAAAAGCAGGAGCCATTAGGATCCCGTAAAGTGTTTAGTACATGTATTTTAACTATAAATGGGATTTCCGGTGAAATTCCTAGGGACTGCAGGTTTGTAGCCCTGCAGGGAGCAAAGCCTAAAGCAACTGTTAGTTATGCTGGGATTCTTGCTTCTCATCCGGCAAGCAGTTTCAACTAGACAGGTGGGGGCTCCCTTTCCTTCTCTAATCCCCATAGTATTCCATGTCATTCTATCCTGCCTCAACTTAGTTTGGAAAAAATGTCGTTTTGCAATGGGGGGGGTAGCTCTGTTCACCATTGATAATGTACATGCCCTGTAAATAATGAGAAAGGAGATGGCAACAAAAGGAAGTGAGCCAATTTCACCAGACAGACCTGAGCTCCTCTCAGTGTAGTCGCTCCATGTCAATTTGGTGCCATTTTGGATATTTCTGTGATTCTCTGATATGGTTCTTTTTTTAATTTTTTTAAATTTATTTTTGTATGTGTATGAATGTACTGTCTGCATGTAGGTTTGTGCACCCGTGTCATGCAATGCTGTGGAAGTCAGAAGAGGGCGTCAGATTCCCCTGGAACTGGAGTTAAAGAAGGTTCTCAGCCTCCATGTGGGTGCTGGGGATTGAACCCGGGTCCTCTGCAAGAGCAGTCTGCGCTCTTAACCGCTAGGCCATCTCTACAGCCCCGATGTCATCTTTCTTTGCTGCTGCATAGAACTCCATTGTGTAGATGTACCACATTTTTTTTTCATTTTATTTTATTTTTTTCATTTTAGAATTTTTAAAATTTATTGATATATATACATATATATATTACAAGATTATGTTGCAAATCGAATCTAGACCCATATTCCCCTCCCAACTCCCCCACCCTACCAGATTCACCATTTCAGTCAGTTCTTTGATTCAGTCTTTTTATTGTTGGTGGCGTTGTTGTTCTTTCCAATGTGCATCACTCCCAACAAGAAATATTTACAACTAGGTTATTGGCGCTAGCATCCACAGATGAGGGATACCATTCATCGTTTGGTTTTCTGGGACTGTGTTACTTCACTTAACATAATATCTTATAGTTCCATCCATTTACCTGAAAAGTTCATGATGTTGTCTTTTT
>VZQC01006553.1:1256279-1275618 GCA_009823505.1 Rhizomys pruinosus
TATAGGCTGGGTCAGGTGGTAGGCTTATTTTGAGTCTTTTAAGCATTTTCATAGTGTTTGTACCAGTTTACATTCCCACCAGCAGTGAATGAGTGTTCCCCTTTCCCCACAACTTCTCCAGCATTTTTTGCCTTTTGTTTTCTTGATTGTAGCCAGTCTTATTGCAGTAAGATGATATCTTAGGGTGGTTTTAATTTGCATTACATTAATTATTAATGATGTTGAACATTTTTAAAGATGTTTCTCAGCTATCTTTACTTCCTCACTGGTAAAGTCTCTTTCCTCTCTTTACTCCATCTTTTGAGTGAATCATTTGTTTTCTTTGTTTTTTTGAGTAGTTTATGTATTCTGGATGTTAATTCTCTGTAAGATGTATCACTGGTGAAAGTTTTCTCCACTGATACACTGGATTTTCTCTTCAATTCCTTGACTGTTTCCATGCACAGAAACTTTTGAGTTTGATGAGGTCCCATTTGTCAACTGTTGACCTTATTTCCTGTGTGGGTGCTGTTTGATTTAGAAAGTCTTTTCCTACTCCTATGTCTTGTAGATTGCTACCCACATTTTCTTCTGTCACCTTCAGAGTTTTCAGTTTCATGTTAAGGTCTTTGATCTACTTGGAGTTGATTTTTGTACAGGGTGAGAGGTAAGGGTTTAATTTTGTTCTTCTACAAATGGTGATCCAGCTTTGCCAGCACCATTTGCCCAATGAGCTTTTTTTGGCCCCTTTATCGAATTGTATGAGCTCAAGTTTGGATCTTCAGTTTTGTTCCATCAGTTAATGGGTCTGTTTTTATGCCAGTACCATACTGTTTTTATGACTATAGCTTGTAATATGTAATATAGCTTGAAATCTGGTATAGTGATCCCCCCTGTATTGCATTTTTCGCTCAGGATTGCTTTAGTTATTCAGGATCTTTTGTTTTTCCATATGAATTTAAGGATTTTTTTTCCAAGTCTGTGAAGAAATTCATGGGGATTTTAAGCAAGTGTTGATTTTTATGAAAACTATTTTGAAGTGGGGAGTCTGTCATATAATGCCATTTTATAAAAATAAGTTATAAGTACATTTCAAAATTCTGGGGCTCCTTCCATCTCTAGCTGTTCTTTTCTATATTCATTCCACAAAATGGTTTATTTTTTAAAGTTTTTATTTATCCTTATTATGTGCATTTGAGTATTTTGCCTGCATGTATATAAGTGTACCCATGTTGTGCATGCAGTGCCCATGAAGGCCAGAAGAGGAGATCAGATCCCCTGGCTCTGGAGTTATGGGCAGTTGTTAGCCATCAGTGTTGGTGCTGGGAAACAAACCCAGGTCTTCTGTAAGAGCAGCCAGTGTTCTTAACTGCTGAGCCAGTTCCCCACCCTCCAAAACACTTCATTCTTTGAGATGTTTCCTATGCTTGTATCTAAATTAGTATATACCGGCTGCTACATATTGGTGAAAACATTTGAAATTTAAAGACTAATAATTAAAGGAAAAGTGTTGGCCACTTCTCTGTATCATCAGGCTATGTCGGGGAATGAAGCAACCTTCAGGTTCCATGTGATTAAAAATTGGCCTATAATTCTGCATCTGTTTGTTCAGTGCTGCTTTTATGATAATCATTTTTTCTTCTTTTCATCTGCAGTAAAAGTTGTACTTGTTCCTGTGGGCCAGGAAGTCATCTTGCCTTTTAGAGTTGACATCCCATTTAGATACCTCAAGGAACACTTTTCACGCTTATTACACATCCCACATTTTTTCCTGCAAATAACATATGCAGGTAAGTTTGAAGGCTAATGGGTTCATCAAGACTTTTCTAGTTTTAACTTATAGACTACCGAAGTCTTTTATTTCTTAAGCTATGTTAACATTACTATTTTAGCATTATATTGTGGTTATGCATTCATTCCATTCAATACACTTCTATTAAAGATAAGTTTTGTTCTAGATACTTTTGGATATAAACATGACACAGTATTCCTGTTTTCAAGTTGCTGTGAGTAGTTATCATATAACAGGGAAATGCTTTAATTGAAATAGTCACCAAAACTTTGAAAATAGAGAGGAAGGAAACTGGGAGACTATAGAACATTTCAGTTATAAAGTGATAATTCCTAGGATAAGCTTTAAAGAGGTGAGAAAACTTGCAGCTTTGGGCAAAGTAGAGTAAGAGTAGATGAGATTGAAAACATAGATGAGGAAGGAGTGCATGTAGAACATGACTAAAGGTGGCTTCTAAGGTTTCTATACATTAAGATCATTCTCATGATGTCAAATTATTTACATTTTGTGGATATTGTTCAGAATTCCTGCTAAAGTTATACCAGCCTTGTGTCACAATTGGCTGTACTCATTGTAACTGTGAAAGTCAACCAGATTAGTATAGGTAATATGTTTGTATAGAACACATATGTACAAATTGTACTGCTTTAATTTAAAAAGTTTTAGTATTGATTTATAAAGATGTTATAAATATTTTCAGGGAACATTCAATTCTAAATTAAAATGTAAAAGCCTTGGGATGGTATGATGGCTCAGTAGATGAAGGTCTTTGCTGCTGAGCTCCACAACCTGAATTCAATCACTTAGAGGTGTAAAGTAGCACATATATTTGTTTTACAGTTCAAGAAGCCAGGAATTTTATATCAGTTCTACTGGGATAAAGTTAAGGTATCCTCAGAGCTGCTTGCTTTTTGGAGGCCCTAAGAGGGAATCTAGTCACTTGCTGTTCTAGCTTCTAGAGTTGCATGCTGAGCATTCAGTACTTCTCTAGCTCCGTCAGGCATCCTCAAAGACACAAAGTAGCCATATCTAGACAGATATCACTTTCTTCTGCCATACTCCCTTTCCCTCTGAGTCAAATATCTCTCTTTGTTTCTCTAATAAGGGTATATGTAATACAGAACATACATGTAATACAAAGCATACATATAGAATGCAGAGCATAACTAGATAGTGAAGATAACCTCTTATTTCAAAATCCTTTTTCAAGGGCTGGAGAGATGACTTAGTGGTTAAGAGAGCCGACTGCTCTTGCAGAGGACCCGAGTTAAATCCACAGCGCCCACATGGCAGCTGAGGGCCATCTAACTCCAGTTCCAGGGGAATCCGACACCCTCTTCTGACCTCCGCGGCATTGCACGACACTGGTGCACCAACCTACATGCAGACAAGTACATTCATACACATAAAAAAAATCCTTTATCAAATTGATAATCATTGTTGCTGTGGAAGGTAACACTCAGAGGTCCTAGAGATTAAGATGTGGACTACCTTGGGGGCCATTGCTCAACCTGCCACAATGCCATGCTCAACGTGTCACAATATCATATGTATGGAATTCATATTATTTTTAATTAAGAACTTTTTGGTAATCTCAGCCCATGCTTTTTGCTAAAATATATATGCATATAGGTGAAAGTTTCCAACTTTCACAACAGTTCCTTTTTTAAGGAGTAAAATTTCAGAACTTTCCAAAATGCATAGATTAAGATGTTGCCTTTTGTAATACTTTAAACATAGCCAACACAGTTCTTTAACACCATCTTATAAACCAGTGGTGCAAAGCAGAGCAAGTAGAAGAGCACGTAAGGAACAGCACTTGTACTTAAAGGACAGCAGACAACTACTGTGGAGTATCCCTAATCCTTTTAATTATATGGATAGGGAAATTTAACGTTACATCCTAGACTAGTACTGTTGTTTAAAGATTGATAACATGCTGACAGAATACTTGACTGATCCTTGAGATGGGGATATCAATACTGGAGTTAATCCAGGGCCTTACATATGCTTAGCCAAGTGATTTCCAGATTTCTAGAATACACCAAACATAAAAGCACTTTAATTTTGGACATAGCATACTATCATTGAAAGAAGCAAAATGTTTTGAAAATCATCAGTAATCAGACCTATATTCTGATGCTAAAGGAGTTTAGAAGTCTGAGATTCTAGAGAAATTTCCTATGAAGTTTGGCTTCCCTGTATTACCTACTTTAATGTACAGCAGAGGACTATTAGGAACTATTTTAGAAGAATTGGGACATTGCATCTTTATTAGCTGGCAGATGTATCAGAAGTGGCAAAGAGAAAAATCTGCGTTTGGGATACATCCTACTTCCTGTATTTGAATGGAAAGCAAACATCACACTGACAACCCTAACTCAGCACTGAACCCCAGAAGCTACCATTCCGATGACATGCAGAGCAAAGCCCCAGAGCGGAAAATAATGAACTTTGAAAGCAATATTTTTTCCATCCTATAACATGTAACCTGGATTTCTCCCAGTGAATAATCATGAATTTGATTCTATTTAGGTCTTTCACACATTATAAATTCTACTTATTATTTATTGTAACTACATGGTACTTGGGTTATTTAAAAGTCAAGAAATCTCAGAATATTTTATGCTATAATGGGTTTTTTGGGTACTGCTAGGGCTGGAACCCATTTTAAAAAATGTATACTGGGTAAATGCTCTGCCACTAGATTATACTCCAAATTGTTTCACTACATACAAAAAACTGCTTCTTTATCAAAATAAATGACAAATTGTCTTTTTTGGAAGGGAATTTTTTTTTCTGTTCATCTGGATTCAAAACTTTAGACAAGATATGCAATTTCACCAACTCCTCAAGAGTAAAAATCTGGCTATAGTTTTTAATGTGATACAGTGACAAGCAAACTTAAACCATAGATATCAGTATTTTCCAAACTCTACAAAGTAGAAAAAGCCCTCTTGCATCAGTTAATTAAGAATTTAAGGTCTGCTTTTAAGGGAGCAGAAACATTGTAAGAGGCAGAGGATCTTGCCTGCTGGGAGACAGTATCTTCTAGACATGACAGGGAAGCTGCACCCATGAAGTCACAATATGCTTGCCTAAACTAGACCTGTGTAAATGACAACCCCAGCTGACTTTTTGGATGGAGGAAATTTCACAATGATGACTGAGAGAGTGAGAAACACATGTCTCCAGTGATGAGCTCCCTGATAGATTATCCAGTCTTTGTGGTTAGCCCTAAACACACATACATATGTATACATATATACATATATAAAATGTATGTCTATAACCTGCTCAGTCTACATAATTGGACTGAGTAGGATCTATCTATCTATCTATCTATCTATCTATCTATCTATCTATCTATCTATCTATCATCTTTAAAGTCCTTAATTATTATTGAGGAATAGCATGCAATTGAAGATTAAGATAAATTCTTTTCCCATGACACAGAAGGCAGAAATATTATTGAATATTATTTGTGTATGTGTGTATGCTGCATGTAAGTATATGCTTGTGTGTGTATGTGTGTGTGTGTGTGTGTGTGCATGTGTGTGCATGTGCATGTAGAAACTAGAGATTGATTTGGGGTGTCTTGTTCAACCTGGAGCTCACTGATGTGGCTAGACTGGCTAGTCAGCTTGCTCCAGGGATCCTCGTGTCTCCACTTGCCCATTGCTGGGATTCCAGGTCTGCACTGCCATGCCTGGCCTTTTACTTGGCTTCTGTAGGTCTCAACTCATGCTTGTGTAGCAAAGACTTTACCAAATTAGTCATATCTCTAGCCTCTTACTGTATTTTTTTAGTGAGTTAAAATAGAAAAATAAGTCAAATAACTTAGTGGTAGAGCAGGAAGAAATGAGTAGAAAGAAGTTGAAGCTGTATAACAGAAACTCGAAGTGACGTATGGTGAGACTTATCTCCATCCGACAGAAATAATTTCTGACTTTGGCTGTTGAAAGTGAAAGATTCTTCACAATTCTGAGTTCATGCTTTTCTACCCTGGAGACTAGAATGGCTGGGGGGAATCTGCTTGCTTGGCATTCCAGCTTCTAGCATTGCAGATCATGCTTTACTGATTTGAATATGTCCTCTGTTGTCTTTTTTATAGAGTAAAGGTTAAAGGTTTGGTCTATGATACTGATTATATGTTTTCATTTTCAAGTGTTTATAGCATTTCATGGTTATTAGGTATTTGTATTTCTGGAGATGTGAAAATAGTACCTTTTTTTTTTTTGGTCTTTTTGAGACAGGGTCTCCCTTTACTCCCAGCTGGCCTAGAGCTCACTATGTAGACCAGGCTGGCCTTGAACTCACAAAGATCTGCCTGCCTCTACCTCCCAAGTGCTAAGATTAAAAGCATGTGCCACCACACCTGGCTAGTACCTTTATAATGTTAATTTGCTTCAGAAGAACACTAGTGTAACTCTTCTCATTATGGAGTTTTATTTTTTTTAAACTTTTTTATTTTTTTTTAAATTTTATTTATTTTTTATATCTAACTTCTCTATAATCAGGAAAACTAGGGGTTAGGAGCACTGAAACTCTTCTGCCCTATTGTAGTCCTACATGTTACAACCTTAGAAGCTGTGTTTAGTTGGGTGCCAACTCACCTCAATTGCAAAAGGCCACAGATGCCCTGGATCAAAGTATCTAGAGTAAGATTTTTTTTAACATTTTACAGGGAGACCCTGTCTCAAAAAAACAAAAACAAACAAACAAACAAACAAAAATTTTATTTATTTTCGTGTGTGTATGAATGTACTGTCTGCATGTAGGTTTGTGCACCCGTGTTGTGCAATTCCTTGGTGGTCAGAAGAGGGTGTTGGATTCCCCTGGAACTGGAGTTAAAGACGGTTTTCAGCCACCATATGGGTGCTGGGGATCGAACCTCTGCAAGAGCTGTAGGTGCTCTTAACTGCTAGGCCATCTCTCCAGCCCCTATGGAGTTTTATTTATCATTTAATTTATTTGATTTATATCTGTTTACAGGCCACAGGGTGACTACTTGATACATGTATTCAATATAGTATTTTCATCTCCATATGTATATATGGCACTTGTGCATGAGAGAGAGAGAGAGAGAGAGAGATAGAGAGATAGAGAGAGAGAGAGAGAGAGACTCATACTGTAATCCAAGCTAGCCTAGAACTCACTCTTTAGCTTATATTGACCTTGAACTCAAGGTACTTTTGCTTCAACTTCTCCTCCAGTGCTAGGATTATAGGCATGAGCCATCATGATTGGCTTTATTTTTATTAACATGTAATATATGAGGTATAACATGATGCTTCAACATGTGTATGTAATTATCTGATCAAATCAAGATAAAGTTTCCCTGTATTCTAGTTGTCTATAAAATACATGGTAACCTGTACTGAACTATCATCACTGTTCTGTTGACTTGTCTTTACCAACATTACATTATTACCATACTTAGTAATTTAATGGCATGTATTCTTACAAAAATCTTTGGTATTTTCTATCTCTTAAAATAGGAGCATTCAATTAATCATTATATATAATAGACTATAGTTAATAACATGCATTATATATTTGAAAATTACTAAGACAGTAAAATTTAATTGTTCTCACCAAAGAATGTAAGCATGTGAAGTAATGGATTTGTTAATTAGCTTGATTTAGCCATTTCACAATGTGGACATATATTGAAATATATTGTATAGTTTAAATATACACTTTAAAATATACAATTTAAAATAAACAACAGAAAGAAATAGCCATTTCTGTGTCATAAAATGTGTTAACATCTTCCTTTTCTTAGGAATAATTGTTGGAAATAATGAGACTCTAATACAACATGATGTTAAACCACAAGAAATAGTACAAGTGGAAATCTGTTCCACACATCAAGATCAATATCCAATCAAAAGAATAAAGGGATTGCATGATAACAAGAAGATCATAACAGTCACCATACAGACGGGTAAGTTCTTAGATGTCTTTTTACATAGATTGTTCAGAGTGCCCTTCTGACTGAACTTCATTCCTTCTCTGTAGGCACTGATCGCTACGAGGAGGTCGCTGTTGAAATTGTAAAATCTGACTTCCACAAGCCATTTCTTGGAGGATTTAGACATAAGTTAACAAGAAAAGAATATCACAATGCTGGAACACAAACTCTACCTAAAAAGATTGCTGAAAAACCCAGTCAATTTTGTAGGGACACCCAGGTACTATTTTTATTTGACCATTGAGGGATATGAAGCTATGTACTATGATGTAGAACTCTCAAATTTTTCTAACTATGTGTTAATTAAGATAGTAAAAGAAAGATTAATATTCATGTAGGAAAATACTGTTTCCACTTACAGATGTATGTAAAATTCTCTTTTCTATAGAGATCTATGTAGTAGGTGTTTATTTAAAATTTTCATGTTTTTATTTTAGACAGTTTTTCAGAAAAAGAAGCTCCAACAAACTACAAATACAACATCCACTCAAATGAATAAAATCGGTGTATATATGTCAAATATGACTGATAAACTGGTAAAACCAGGAAAATATTTTTCAGCAGATGAATACCATGCTCGAAGGCTAAAGGCGGTAAGATAGCTTTCATTGGGGATGAATACTAAAAATTATTTACATGAACTGTTCTGTGTGTGTTTCCTAAGTCACAGTGGCTTGAGAGAGAACCTACATAAACACAGATCACATTTTATTGCTACTTACTAAAGAAAATGATTATCTTGAATAACCCTCCATATCAGTAAGAATTGTAAATGCTGCTGGTCCTTCTCCATTCAGTGAGGAATATCAACTGCATTGTGTGCACACTCTGACTGCTACTAGACTTCTGAACGCTTATGTCCCTTAGTCTTAACCTGGTTCTAGGACATTCTTATCTGGAACTTTGCAGACTAATTGAAGTCAAGTGAGACATTGCAGTTAATATTCTCTGATACTTGTATAACCCCACCAACTTATAAAATCATAAGATTAATCCTTTTTCATTATCTTATTTTCAACCTAACTGATCTCTTGCAGATAGCATACAGTAAGATCTAGCCCCTAGGATTATTTTGGTATAAAAATAGGGTTTAATATAATATAATAGGGTTTAAATGAAAAAAATATATAAATGACAGAAAATTTGGAGATAGGCAGGGTTTTTTTAGCCTAACAGTCCAACATTTTGAGATATGAACATGGAATATAGAAAAGTCAAGTCTATTAACTCCTTGCCCTGAAGGACACTGCATCAGGGTCAGCCCAGACTAGCTTTCAACTTGGCTGTATTAGTTCCAGTTATTCTACCCTGATGAGTTTTTAATTTTTTAAAACTAAACTAGAGAAAAGATGGATTTATTACAGAACTTTGAGAAAGGTAAAAGTTAGGTGAAATTTGAGTGAAATAGTCCTTGTTATTCTCAGTTCACAACAAGGCTGTCTGTAAATGGGTCAGCCTCAAGATCTGAGCTGCCATATGGACAAGGGTCTAATTTCCTTTGGAACAAAGTTAATAAAACAGTTGTGAATGTTGTTCCTTCTCTGAAGTTCTGTGAAGTTCAGCATCTTGGTTTTAAATCAAGGCTACGTTTCTTTGTCAAGGTGACTTAGATCTTCTAGGCAAGAGTGGGATGTCTCATTCTTACTGATCTGATTTCAAACAGTGAGGTTTCTGATTTTCAAAAGCACAGTTTCTGATTGAGTAAGAAAATAGTAGTCGCTCAATGAAATGGATTCCTGTGACATTTCACAGCTGAAAATATGGTGTCCTCTTAACTCTGTAGGTAACTTCATTAGCACCACTGCAAGATGATAACGATTTCTCAGTCCAAAAGAAATTTTTACTTTCTGGGTGTCCTGGGTTTGGATATTGGCTCTCTGATAGCATTAGGAACCCCAAATCCTCATACCATTCCTCTCTTAATGTCATCATGAGCTTGTTACTGGATAGTGTTGAAATGGCTAACACACACCATCACGTTGACATTCTGTGCAGAAAGAGGGGGAAAGTCAAGGGAGCATATTCAATGAGTGCCACCTGCAGGGTCCCCAAAAGCCTTCCCCGGTGACTTCTACTGACATCTCCTAAGCCTGAACTACATTATGCTATTACCCCTACTGTAAGAGAGTGTGAGAGATGCATTTAAAAAAGCAGTATGTTGTTCTTTAAGAAAGCTGAGATGTCCTTGGAAAGATTTAGTAGAGGAGATGGAATACTTGGTAGAAAATTAGAACTGTCTGTACCACTTACTCCAGAACCTCCAAAAAATTATATCAAATGAATACAAAATTATAAAGGAATAGAGATAGAGAACTCATAAGAAAATAGAAAAGGTCAGCTGCTGTTTTTGCAGCTGTAAATGGAGAAGTATTAACTTGACTTAATAGAGCAGAGAAAGCAAAAATCTAAGTGCCTGCTGGGGAGTGAGCAGCATCAAGAAACACAGAGATTTGTTCTAAAGAATCTCACACAAAGTGAGTTGGTGCCTCTGTGAGAGGAGGAAGCCAGTAGTTCAAATCTAGTATAGGAAATAAAATTATACTTAAGTTCTTTTGTTTCCATCAGTCCCTTTCTTCTTGGGTCTATTGATTTTATTCTTTATATGAGTTTTCTCTTGTTCAATACTTAGTATTTAACTTAAAAATTTATTTTAGGGAAGAATGAATTTTTACTTACTCCTGCCATCTTATCTTGTTTACATCTGCTAATCAGTATTGCTTATTTATCCTCTTATTAATCTTGCCTTTAAAAATAAATTTCGTGGGGCTGGAGAGATGGCCTAGTGGTTAAGAGCACTGACTGCTCTTGCAGAGGACCCGGATTCGATCCCCAGCACCCATATGGCAGCTGAGAGCTATCTTTAACTCCAGTTCCAGGGGAATCCGATGCCCTCTTCTGACCTCCGCAGCATTGCACTACACGGGTGCACAAACCTACACGCAGACAGTACATTCATACACATACAAAATAAATAAAATTTAAAAAATATTTAAAAAGAATAAATTTTGTTACTTTTTCTTTTTTGTTCTTTTACATAAGTCACTCATGAAATTTTATCACATCTAATTGTTTTTGATAGCAAATGTATTCAAAATCTGTCTGTGTATCTTCTACATGGAAAAATAAAGACTATTAATAGGCTTTTCGTCATCTCATAACCTTTTCTTCTTCCTTCATTTCCCTAGACAGATTTGAATTTTACTCATGTGTAATTTCCATATAATTACAAATTTAGATCACTACTTTTATCTATTTAGTATTGGTATATATGGTTTTGTCAAAGAAATTTAGCTTGAGTTTTTGTGAACTTATTGCTCACTGTCTGTTTTAATGTACCCTTCTATTATTATCTTTGATCAAATATAGTCTGGTAATTCTTGCCAAGATTATGCATGGGGAGAAAACTGTGAATTCTTGCTGAATGAACTTTATGAGGGCTTCAGAGTGGTTTATAAGATTGGATTCAAACTTGAATTTTTCTTTGTAATTTTAAAGCTGCATAAAGAAACAAAAATTCTTGTTTGTTTCCTCCTTTTAAGAGCTTCTAAGATCTTAGAAAAAAAATTCTTACATACTTTGAGTGATCTCTGTAATCAACTTTCTTAATTCTGTCTGGAAATTACAAAAGATGTATTTTGGAATGTCTGGATTTATCCTCCATGTCCCTTTTCCCTTCAATCTTACTGATGTTCATGACTTTTCCTTTTACATTCTAAAAATTTTTGCTTACTAATTCCTTCTTTGGTTCTCTGAACCTTCCACACATCAGATTATAGTCGTCACTCTCTACTGACTGTCATTGTGCCACATCTTAACCTCTCTTGTAAAGCAGTGCAGTCATATGCACTGATGATGAGAATGAGGGAGATGATATAAGGTACTCCAAGGCATCACTCTGAGCATTCCCTGTTTGGCTGGCTGGCAGATAAGCAGACTAACCAAGTGGGATACATAAGTAGGAAGCAATTTGTTAACTACAATAGATATTTTCCTACCACACCAGCCCCTGGGTTATTATATAAGAGGTAGAAACTTTCTGCATTACTGAAACAGCTGCGCATTGGCACCATTAATAATTTTAACAAGTTTAAAAGCATCCAAGGTAATATTTATTTATTTATTTATTTATTTATTTAAAATTTCAAGGGCAGGTGCAACACATAATTTTAATGCCAACAATCAGAAAGCAGAGGGAAGGGTATTTCTATGAGATCCAGGCCAGTCTGGTGAAGTTCTGGATCAAGTGGTGCTTCAGGGAGACCCTGTCTAAAAAAGGAAATAAATTCAAATTGTAATTTTTGCCAGTCTTTATTTTAGCATTGACTGCTTTATTCTGACATTGTTTCATTTTGCTTCAAAGGTGCTGTGTCTAATCTAGTCTTCTTATTTTCAGTTTGTTCCACTTTGGTAAAATGGTCCTGAAACTTTTGCTTGAGATTTCTGGCAAGGTAGTCATGGTTTTTATGTTATTGTATATAAGAATATTTCAGGCAGAATTACAATTAAATGGTCAGTACTGTTTCATTGCTGATCAGAATTGAAGTAATCATTGTTGACTTTCTTCATGATCTTATCAACAAATTAATGACACTTTTTATTTCCTTCTGATTTGAATATAGGTGTTAGTAATACAAACTTACTACAGGCGATGGCATGCTAAATGCTATGTGGAGAGGATAAGAAAACAAAAACTGTTGAGGTTGGAGTGGGAAGCAGAAGACGAGCTTAGGAAGATCAGAGAGAAAGAAGAGTGGTTGCAGATGGACTACTATAGGAGACACAACCCTAAGACGAATGAAGACTTTGAGATTCTTTACAATGCACTAGAACGTAAGTGTGACAGCTTTGCACGAAACAGAAATTAAAATCTCCATTAATAGGAAAAAAAAACCCAACTCAATGAAGACAAAGATTCTGTTATTTTAGGGAGCTATCTTGGGAAGCTGGGTTAGAGAATTTAGGAAGATCAGCAATGTGTTATATTCAGGTAGAATTAAGGCTGGAATGAAATTGAAAATGCTCTTCTATCAACAATGAATGTGCATGTGGCTGTGGAATTTTGCTATATTAATGCACTTGAACTTCATCCATATGAGTTTAGTATAGTATCATTTGGTTTTCTGATGCATTGGGCAGCTTGTGAATTCAGAGTTGAGCTGTTTAATCCCTCAGTTCAACATCTGGCCTGATCATGCCCTTTAGCAATGCCAGCTTAGCACACTAATAATAATAGCTATTATTGTTGTTGTTTTACCTTGTTCCTCTATAGGATGAGAGTTAGTCATGGATAACTTGAGCAATTATTTGAGCAAGCCAAGAACTCTTTTCTAAGGGCAATGGATACACCATTTCCTTCTCAGAGTCCTTTCTCTATCCCTTCTTCCAATGTCTGGATCACTGTCATCTAATCTAAGGACTCTGACCAATCGTGTGACTTGGCTATCCTCTTGTCCTCTCATGGGCCTCACTGCACCCCAAACTTTTCCCTGTCATCAATACCTGTAATGCAACTTTTGTTTAGCATTGATTTTCCCTAGTGGCTTGCACACTCCATGAAGGAACATTTTTCTATTTTGAGGCAATGTATATTTTTCTGTGCTTATCTCAGATATTGAACAAACATTGCTAAAATGAATTAAATAAGGAAGAACAGAAACCCAGCGATAGAAGAACACAGCTATCTCTAGCTTCTGTCTTGGGAGCAGGACTTGTTGAAGTCAAAATGACTAAAACATGGGCATTGTTTCTTATATTGCATGTCTGACTGTGGAGGAATTGAGTTCTTGTGAAACATAGACTTTTAAAATTTACAAATAGCCTCACTTTTGTTTTAGCCAAACAGAGTCCTTTTAGTCAAGAAAGCAATTCTTTGCCTTCTCTATGATTATTTGTAACATTAAGCAATGTTTAAGGATAATTTTGTTTCTTTACATACTATTTTTTGTGACTGGCATTTGTTTGGTTATTTGATTGATTTCTTGTCTAATTGGACATAGTGTTTTAGGTGTAAGACTTTGGGTTTCTTTAAAAGTTACTGCAGGATGATACATTATTTAATGGAAATGATGTGATTAAACACTTGGTCTGTCAGCAATACTAATGATTTTATATTTTCAGTTGTACACAACACTGAACAGTTTTAGAAATGTTTAGAATGTCATGCAACATGTTCCTAATTTCTTGGGTTTTTCTTTTACTTTTCTTTTAATAATTGACCTTCAGGAATACTGTTTATTTTAAACTTCATTTCTGTTTAAATTTCTCTTGTCAGATAACAATGGCTAGTCCTTTTTATGTTTATGTATTGTGTTTGAGTTTCTGTCTGCACACATGCATATGTGTACTCCAGCATATGTGTGAAGGTCACAGGAGTCAGCTCCCCTCTTCCACCTTTGGGTCCCAAGGATCAAGCTCAGGTCATCAGGCCTGGCAGCAAGTGCTTTAATCATTGATCCATCTCAGTGTCCCCAATAATATTTAATTCTCAAATCAGTAGTTCAGTTAAGAGCATTGTTAGCTAGGTGTCTTTAAAAAAATTTTTTTTTTGAGACAGGGTTTCTCTGTAGCCCCAGCTGTCCTGGAATTTGCTCTGTAGACCAGGCTGGCCTTGAACTCACAAAAATCCACCTGCCTCTGCCTCCCAAGTGCTAGAATTAAAGGTGTGCACCACCACACCTGGCTTAGCTAGGTGTCTTTTAAAAGTCTTGTAGGTAAGGACAAACTAACATTCTATTACACCATAACTATGAAAACACTATTTAAAACTGTGCTATGAATTAGTCAAAGATGGCATTATTATTTTGTTACATTAACAGATGATTGTGAAAAATAAGAGAAAACACCAAATTCTGCTTTTTATTAGTGATATTAAGTAGCAAAAATTAGCTAATTCTTATAGATCTCAGTTTTTTCATCCCAGAAAAGGGATGTAACTTTAGTTACATCTCATTCAGAAGGCTTACTAAAGTGAAAAATACAAAATATAACATTTATGGAAATACACACTAAATTACTGTCCTATGGTAACCAATTTTAACAGGATCCTTATGTTAAACTAAAACAAATGTTTTAGAAATATCTACACATGAATTGTATGGAAAAACAAGTCAAAAAGAAATTTCATAGACAAGAGATTTCCGTCCACTTTTTCCAATTTGAAAATTATGAATTAAAACCTTTAAGAGAATATTAAAGTTCTAGTTTACACGCTCAGCGTTTTATGCTGCTCCGTCCACTTTTTCCAATTTGAAAATTATGAATTAAAACCTTTAAGAGAATATTAAAGTTCTAGTTTACACGCTCAGCGTTTTATGCTGCTCTTCAGATTAATACAACTTTTATTTTCAGTTCATCTTCATAACTGGTCTTTGAAACTACTGCCCTCTTGTGGTTCATAGTGACAATTGTATAGTTTGAACTATAATTCATAATATGAAGCATAATATTTACTAAAGACAGTCTTTCTTTAGTAATGGAAGCAAAATGATACCAATTTAAGGAGATAAAAGTTATTATCTATGATACAACAAAGATAAAATTGTCTCCAGCCAACACTTTATGTCTTTTGTTTATAGCGGTATGATGCGGTTGATTTATTTACTAAGCAGAATTTTCATGAATGTCAGTAGTTGAAGAAATAGGTATAGAATGCCCATATTATGAGGGCACCATGGACTAATTAGGCTTGTATTAGTTGTTTTCATTTTTTTTATTCGAGGAAGTTTGTTTTCTCTTTATTTGGATAATTAAAAAAATATTTTTATTGAAGTTTTGTGCATTTCATACCTCATTTCTCAGTCCAATTTAGACTCATTTCCCCTTCCATGGCCCCCACCCCACCCAAGTTCATGCACTCTGCCGTACATGTCTTGTATCTTTTTCTGAGTCTTTTAAAAGTTTTTCAGAGGAGAGGATTATTGTTTTTGGGAGAACTTTACTGTTTCAGTTGGTTCTTTGTTTTTGTTCCCTCTACTTTTGTTGTTGTATTGCTCAACATATGAATATAATATAATAAGTATATGTACATGTCACACCTATACTAAAATTATGTCATCTGAAGATAAACTGTATATTATTTCCAAAATATGTTTCTAGATTCACATTTTCCCTTCTAATTTTATATTACTCTAAAATATGCATACATACCATCCACCTATACACCAAGATTACAAAGTGTGAAAATAAGTGGTAGGTTAATTCTAGAGCCTGTTAAGGGATTCACAGGTGCTTTCAGCTAAATAGAAATATAACATTAACGTTGCTCAGTTTGCCTTACAACTAGGTACTAGGATCTGAAAATGAGGGATACCATTTGTCGTTTGTTTTTCTGGGACTGTGTTACTTAACTTAGCGTAATATCTTCTATTTCCATCCATTTACCAACAAATTTCATGATGTCATCTTTCTTTACTGCTGTATAGAACTCCATTGTGTAGATGTACCACATTTTCTTTATCCACTCCTCAGTTGAGGGGCATTTGGGTTGCTTCCAGCTCTTCACTATTGTGAAGAGAGCTGCAATAAACAAGGCTGTGCATGTATCTCTTCAGTAGGATGAGTCTTGTGGGTATATATCCAGGACTGGTATGACTGGGTCAGGTTGTAGGCTCATTTTGAGTCTATTAAGGGTTCTCCACATTGCTTTCCATAGGGGTTATATGAGTTTACATTCCCACCAGCGGTGGATGAGTGTTCCCCTTTCCCCACAACCTCTCCAGCATTTGGTATCATTTGTTTACTTGATCCTAGCCATTGGAATAAGATGATATCTTAAAATGGTTTTGACTTGCATTTCCTTAATTATTAATGATATTGAATACTTTTTTGAGATGTTTCTCATCCATCTTTATTTCTTCACTTGTAAAGTCTCTGTTTAGCTCTTTCCTCCATCTTTTGAGTGAGTCATTTGTTTTCTTCTTTTTTTTTTTTTTTGAGCAGTTTGTATATTCTGGAAGTTAATGCTCTGTCAGATGTATCAGTGGTGAAGGTTTCCTCCCACTCTGTGGGTTTTCTCTTCACTACACTGTTTCTTTCACTGTACAGAAGCTTTTGATTTAATGAGGTCCCACTTGTCAATTGTTGACCTTATTTCCTGTGCAGCTGCTGTCTGATTTAGAAGGTTTCCTACGCCTATGTCTTGTAGGCTGCTGTCAACATTTTCTTCTATTACCTTCAGAGTTTTAGGTTTTACATTGAGGTCTTTGATCCATTTGGAGTTGATTTTTGTACAGAGCAAGAGGTGGGAGTTTAATTTTATTCTTCTACAAGTGGTGATCCAGTTTCACCAACACTATTTGCTGAAGATGCTGTCTTTCATCCATTGAGTCTTCCTGGCCCCTTTGTCAAATATGAGGTGGCTGAAATTGTATGTGCTCATGTTTGGATCTTCAATTTTGTTCCATTGGTCTACAGGTCTGTTTTTGTGCCAGTAACAGGCTGTTTTTATGACTATATCCTTGTAATATCGTTTGAAGTCTGGGTATAGATTCCCCCTGTATTGCACTTTTTTGCTTAGAGTTGCTTTGGCTATTTCAGGGTCTTTGTTTTTCCATATGAATTTAAGGATTTTTTCCAAGTTTGTGAAGAAACTCCTGGGGATTTTAATTGGGATTGCATTGAATCTGTATATAAATTTGGGTAGAATGGACATTTTTACTCTATTAATTTTTCCAATCCATGAGCATGGGAGATCTTTCCATCTTCTGTTGTCTTCTTCAATCTCCTTCTTCAGGGGTTTAAAATTTTTGTTGTAGAGATCTTTGGTGCCATTGGTTATGTTTGTTCCTAGGTATTTTATTGTTTTTGAGGCTATTGTGAGTGGGAAGGTCTCCTCATATTCCTTCTTCAGTTGCTTGTTGTTGGTGTAAAGAAAGGCTAATGATTTTTCTAGGTTAATTTTGTGTCCTACCATTTTACTGAAACTTTTAATTGTTTCTAGGAGTTTTCTGGTGTACTTTTTAGTACCTGTTAGGTAAACTATCATATCATCTGTAAAAAGGGATTGCTTTACTTCCTCTTTTCCAATTAGTACTCCTCTAATTTTCCTTTCTTGCCTTATTGCCCTAGCAAGCATTTGAAGAGGGGGCAGCCTTGCCGGGTTCCTGCTTTTAATGGGAATGCTTCTAATTTTTCTCCATTTAGGATGATGTTTGCTTAGGGCTTATCTTGGTATTAATATTGAGCTTTATTGCACTGTGGTCTGATAGAATGCATGGAATTATTTCAATCTTTTTTGTATTTTTTGACTTTTTTTTTTCTGTGTCCCAGTATGTGGTTGACTTTGGAGATTGTTCTGTGGGTGCTGAGTGGAAAGTATAGTCTCTGGTGTTTGGGTGGAATACTCAGTAGATGTCTATGAGGTCCATTTGGGGTAGTGTATTGTTCAGTTCAGATGTCTCTCTGTTTATTCCTTGTCGAGTTGACGTATTCAAAGGGCTCAGTTGGGTATTGAAGTCCCCCACTATTAGTGTGCTGGGATTAATCTGTGCCTTAAGGTCTTGCAGGATTGTGTTTATAAAGTTCAGTGCACCAGGAATTGGTGCATATATATTTATGATTATGAAATCTTCATGGTTAATTTTTTCTTTGTTAAGGATATAATGGCCCTCTTTGTCTCTGCTGATTAGTTTTACTCTGAGGTGTATTTTGTCTGATAGTAGAATAGCAACTCCTATTTGCTTTTTGGTACCATTTGCTTGGAATATTTTTTCCATCCTTTCACTTTAAGTTGGTACCTCTCCTTGAGGGTGAGTTGGGTTTCTTGCAGACAGCATATAGATGGATTTTGTTTCTTAATCCATTGTTCCAGTCTATGCCTTTTGATTGGGGAACTTAGACCATTAAGATTTAAGGTTATTATTGAGAGATATGTGTTGCTTCCTTTCACCTTATTTTTGTTTGCATTCTTGGTCTAGGTTTGTATTTTCACAGTTATATTAACTTCTCTCTCTTAGCCTCTTGGGGATTGTTGCTCCTTTCCTCTGTCTTTTGAATTGCTTCAAGTATTTTCTGGATATTTATTCTTTCATCTTGTTTATGTTATGAAATATTTTTCTCTCTCCTTAAACTATAATTGCCATTATTTGCTGGGAATAGCAACCTGGGTTGGCCTCTAAATTCATTTAGCACTGGGAATACTTTGGTTCACATTCTTCTGGGTTTCTTAGTTTGTACTGAAAAGTCAGCTGCAATTCTGATGGGTTTCCCATTATATGTAACTTGTTTTTTCTCTTGTAGCTTTCAGTATTTTGTCTTTGTTTTGGGCATCTAGTATTTCAACTATAATATAGTGAGGGGAGTTTCTTTTCTGATCTTGTCTATTTGGTGTTCTATGTGCTTCTTATATATTTGTATGTGTTTGTCTTTTTTCAGTTTGGGGAAATTTTCTTCTATTATTCTGTTGAAGATCTGATCAATACCGTTGCTTTGGGATTCTTCTCCTTCTTTTTTTAATTTTTATTTTTATTGATGCTTTGTGTATTTTATACATCATTTTCCAATTCAGTTCAGGCATATATCCCCTTCCCTTCCCCCCACCCCATCCCTACCCATCCCAGGTCATGCATTCTGCCGTAACTTTTCTGCATCTTTCT
>VZQC01006553.1:1275906-1335870 GCA_009823505.1 Rhizomys pruinosus
AACAAGCAACTGGAGAAAGAATTCAAAGAGACCTTCCCACTCACAATAGCCTCAAAAACAATAAGATACCTAGGAACAAACCTAACCAAAGACACCAAAGACCTCTACAACAAAAATTTTAAACCCTTAAAGAAAGAAATTGAAGAAGACCTCAGAAGATGGAAAAACCTCCCATGCTCATGGATTGGGAAAATTAACATTGTAAAAATGTCCATTTTACCAAAACTCTTGTATAGATTTAATGCAATCCCAATCAAAATCCCCAAGAGTTTCTTCACAGGCTTGGAAACAAAAGTTCTTAAATTCATTTGGAGAAACAAAAGACCCCGAATAGCCAAATCAATCCTGAGTGAAAAGAGCTACACAGGAGGGATCTCTATACCAGATTTTAAACTATACTACAGGGCTATAGTCATAAAAACAGCCTGGTACTGGCACAAAAACAGACCTGTTGACCAATGGAACAAAACCGAAGATCCAAATCTGAGCACATATAATTTCAGCCATCTCATATTTGACAAGGGGGCCAAGAAACCACAATGGAGAAAAGACAGCATCTTCAGCAAGTGGTGTTGGCAAAACTGGATCACCACCTGTAGAAGAATGAAATTAAACCCCTACCTCTCACCCTGTACAAAAGTCAATTCCAGATGGATCAAAGACCTCAACGTGAAATCCAAAACTCTGGAGGTGATAGAAGAGAAACTTGGCAGCAGACTACAAAACATAGGTGTAGGAAAATACTTCTTAAATCAGACAGCAGCTGCACAAGAAATAAGATCTTCTCCTTCTTCAATCCCTATAATGTGGGTGTTTGGTCTTTTCATAGTGTCCCACATTTCCTGATTGTTCCACTCTTGTGTTTTCAAAAATTTTTCATATTCTTTTCTTGAACCTTTTAGTTCATCCACTTTATCTTCCAGTGTTGATATTCTATTTTATGCTTCATCCAGCCTGTTACTGAGGCTTTCTCCCATCCTTTCCTGTTGATTGGGTGTTTGATTTCCTTTTTCATTTCATTCTGTGATTTCTTTAGTAGCTCCTCTTCCTTTTGGAGCTTGTCGTTTTCTTCTTGTAGCTCCTTACTTCGCTGGTTGGTTTCCTTTTTTATTTCAGCATGGGATCTTTTCAGTGTTTCTACTTCCTTCTAGAGTTTGTCACTCTCTCCCTCCAGTTCCTTCCTGAGTTTGTCATTCTCTCCCCTTAGTTCTTTGATTTGTTCTTTATATTCCTTGATTTCTTTGAGTATGTCTATGAATGTTCTTTTAAGATCTGTGTTACTTCCAGGGAGATCTCATTGTAGGAATCGTCTATGGGACTGATGGTGTTTGGTGTGGATTTACTATGTTTTTCCCATGTTGTTTTTTCCTTGTGTTTTTGGCGTGTGGGTTTGTTTTGTTGTTTTGTATTCTGTCGCAAATCTCGAACTATTCTTCACTGTGTTGAAGGGTTGCTTTGCTTGTTTTCTTTAGGTGCTTTCTTCTTCTTGTTTATGGAGTGCTGACTAGTCTAGGTTTCAGGTTTTCACTTTGGTTATATATTGGAAGGCTCAGCTAACATTTCCCTTTTGTTCTGAAGGTTCTCCAGAAATTGGGTACATAACAACCAGGTTGGTTCACTACTATTCACTGGGCTCATTATGTTTCCCTCTGGCCAGTTCCTCTAGGTTGGCTGTGAAGCCTAGTGTTCTGGGCCTGGAGTTGTGGTAGGTTCGCTGCCTCTTCTACTTCCTTGTGCCCCAGAATCACTACCACTGCTTCCACTAGGACTCTCACCATAGCTCGAGCTGGGGAGGGTTTTTTCTCTCTTGGCCTGCATGTGCGTACCCTGTGCTCCCACTGCTGGGCAGGTAACTCCACCCATGCTGCTGGTCGTGCAGGAGGGGTGTTTTACCTGGTTGGTGAACCCAGGCTTCTGAGTGGCTTCTGTTCACCTGTCCTCAGTTGCACTGTGCTAATTTTTATTGAATTTTTGTGTATTTCATACACAGCATCTCAATCAGTCTTAATTGCCTTTTTACCCCCTTGTCCATTGACACCCTCCCTTAGCTCCCCTACCCAGGAGTTCACAGGCTCTGTCATTTGTGTTAGGGCCCACTTATTGTGCCAAATTAATCTCCCCAGCCATTCCTAGGTACAAGTTCACCCACTGAGCTCTAGTCAGCCTATTCACAGTCCTTCACTTAAAGAAGGCCAGTTCTTCTTCACCCAACAATAATCAGTGTAAGTGGAATTATTTAGAATGAGTTTTTTTGTGTGTCTGGCTTTAGAATGCAATATTATAAGCATGTGTTCCACCCATGTTATTGTATGTAATTTACTTTATTCATTCTCCTTCCTTTCTTCCTTCCTTCCTTCCTTCCTTCCTTCCTTCCTTCCTTCCTTCCTTCCTTCCTTTCTTTCTTTCTTTCTTTCTTTCTTTCTTTCTTTCTTCTTCTTTTTTTTTTTTTTTTGAGACAGGGTCTCCCTACAGCCCCAGCTAGCCTTGAACTCATTCTGTAGACCAGGCTGACCTTGAACTCACAGAGATCCACCTGCCTCTGCCTCCCAAGTGCTAGGACTAAAGGCACAAGCCACCATGCCCACCTTAAAGATGGTTCTTAGCTACATGTGGGTGCTGGGAATCAAACCTGGGTCCTCTGCAAGAGCAGCCAGTGCTTTTAACTGCTGAGCCATCTCTCCAGCCCTTCATTCTCACTTCTTTAACATGTGATATTTTTCTGCAATGTCATAATTTATTTATAGATTTTATTATGAATTTGTGCCCAACCCCTGTTTTGCCCAATAGAAGTAGTGCTGGCACTAGCAGCCTTTGGTAAAGAAGATATGTGAACATTTCTTGATGGTATAAATTCTAGGAATGAAATTCTGGTTCACAGGATACTCGTTATCAGCTTTAGTCATCTCTGACAGTTTTTCAAAGATTGTACCAGTTTGTACTATTAAAAGAGAGTATAAAGTTTTTTTTCTCACATAAATTTATTTTTATTTTTTTTAACAAATCTAGACCCGTGTTCCCGCCCATTCCCCCACCCCGCCAGAGCTCATGCATTCTGCCAAACATGCTTTTCATCTCTTTCTCAGTCTTTCTCAATATTCTCCATGAGGAAGTTGACTGTTTTTGAGCAGAAGTTCACTGTTTCAGTCAGTTCTTTGATGCAGTCCTTTCTGTTGTGTTTTGTTGTTTCCATTACGCCCAACTGCTTTGGACAAAAGCTCAGAGGGGACCCTACACAAGAAATACAATTAGTTTTAATTGGCATTAGCATCCACAGATGAGGGATACCAATTCATCGTTTGTTTTGCTTGGACGGTGTTACTTCACTCAGCATGAGTCCTCTAGCTCCCAGCCAGTTTCCTACAAAGCTTGTGGATTGTCGTCTTTCTTTTTTTTTTTTTGTTTAATGTTCTGGTTTGCCTTTTATTTTATTTTTTTAATTTATTTTTTTATTTTTTATTTTATTTATGCTTTGTGCAATTCATGTCATCAATGTTCCAATTCAGTTCAGCTTAGCCTTTCCCTTCCCCCCAACCCACCCCTACCCGTCCCAGATCCATGCATTCTGCCATAGACTTTTCTGCATCTTTCTCGGTTGTTTTTTTTTTTTGTTTTTCATTTTTTTAACAATAAGTGATAATTTGTGAGTACAAGCATCCTTCATGTAAAACCAATTTGCGAGCAGGTGTGCCCAAACCAAACACAGCTCATGGGTCCTACCATCCGCAGGGGGGGCCTTGTATGTTCAAGTCAGTTGATCAAATGAGTGTCCAGTCCTATATTGGTTGGTATTTTTTCACCATTCACCATCACGCGCCAGCCCTTACTTTCTACCAGTCCCCCTCTTCTGCAGATTGTTCCTAGGCTTAGAAAAGGCACAGGGTGGATGAGAAGCCAAACAGTCTACTTTCTCTGGAGCTGTTGTACTGGTCTCTAGTCATTCTGGCTTATTTCTTTCATGGGCTGCAGCTTGTCCAGGCATAACCTTTTTTTTTTTTTTCAGATAACATTGATGTTAGATATATAGGTATTTAAACAGTAAATAAATATATAGCCTTTTCGATCCTACTAATGAAGCCACAAGCAATTAGAGATAGAGGTATTTAAACAGTACTATTGTTATGGAAGGTTTTGGGTAGAGACACAGATGTTTGGATGGTAATGTTAATCCAGGAATTACATTTTCTTCTGGTAAGTATGACAGGGTCCTTTTGTGGTTTATAACATTTTCTAACCATTAGAGGATGTAGCTTGTGGCATCACCGTGGGTTATTCCTCCAAGGAGAGAGCTAAATGTCAATTTGGGATATACAGACAGATGGCTGCCACTCTGCACAGTAGTTCCAGCCAGATGAGGTGTAGCTGGTGCTGACGGAGGAATCTTGTTTTGACTCAAGAGACCTATAAACTTTGCTTTTAATTGGTTTAGTGGCCTTTTTAACACTCTCTGGCTCTCTGGCATTCCAGAGACCTTCTTTATACTTGCAAGTGCGGTCTGTATACATCTTTTCCATGTTTAGATCAGGTCTTCAACAGCAGGCCCTTATCGCTCTCTCTTCCTGCAGAGATCCCAGTTTGGAGGCAAGGAGCCCTTTACGTGTGTGTGGGGGTGTGGTTCCCTGGCCAACATCTCCTTGGTAGAATAATCCAGTGTTTGTCAGAGCTCCTGTATTAATATATTTGCTTAAGCGCATAGCTTAAAGACTTATATTATATTTGGTTCTTTATAGAGAATAATCCTTTTCAACAGTTCCTATGTCCAGTAGTCAAGTAAAGAAGGCAGTTTTACACATTTTATAAGAGAATAACTTCTATATAGCTGGCTCCATCTACAGTTGGGAGAACGACCTCAGCGCCATCATATTTTTCTTTATTCTATGGGGGGGTTAAGAAGTCTCTTGTATTAAAACCTTTGCGGCACCTAGAAGGTAAGCTTCCGTTAGGATTCATTAAAAATTGTTGTACTAGTAGGATCCAGAGAGGGGGCCCTGATGTCTCAGCAATCTGAGCATTTTCTTCCTTCAATGCCCAGAGGAGTCAAGCCTTCTGCTGGCACTTTCTGGTACATCCTACGCACTGCAAAGCCACATTTTCCTTTCTCAGCCATTAAGGGGTGGATAACTCTGGCCTGTTTTGGACATACAAAGCCGTTCAAATAGTTAGTTTTTAAGATTTGGATTGCGGTTTTTTGACAAAAAGTTTTTTTTTTTTTTTTTTTTTTTTTTTTTTTTTTTATTTTGTTTTATTTTTGACCCATGAGGCTCAAAAAAGCAGTTGTATTATAACATACCTATAGGTGGATCCAGGCACAATTTCCATCAGTGTCACCCATGGCTGTTTTTGGGTTACGGTATGTGATAACTTGGGAAACAAACTTTATTTTTAAAGTAAATCAATTCCTATAGGGGAAAGAGATTGCTACCAGGTGATACTTATGACAGCAAAATTATAGAGATCATTTGTTTATACCAATCCCCAAAGTAATTGTTATACAGTTTTTAATTAAAGCTAATGTGGACAACAGCAATTTATATCACCAATTAACTCAGATGCATTACCGTTTTTATCAGCCTTTAAACCAATGTTGTTTAATATACACATATTTACTTTTACTAAGTCCTAAAACACCATGTATCCTGTAGACAGAGTCTGGGCAAAACTGGATACTTGTTGAACTCACATCAATTAAATATGCACCAATCGAATATACACCCAAGTCCCTCTCCCACCCCTCCCACCTTTACTGCTGCATAGAACTCCATTGTGTAGATGTACCACATTTTCTCTATCCACTCGTCAGTTGAGGAGAGTATAAAGTTTAACTACTACACCATCCTGTCCAGTCCTGGGCACTTTTATCTTTATTGTGGTCTTTTCAAGGATGCACAGTACCACCATGATTCATTTTTGTCCAAGCGTCCAGGAAGTGAGGTATTAGCTTATTGCAGTTAGTGTGAGACACTCTCTCTCCTTCATAAGTACTTAACAGAAGAAACAAGGGGAAAACTATTTCTTGGCCCACAAACTACTCAGTAAGGTCAAAGAAAAAAAAAAGATAGGAGAGGATACGTGAACAGATTAGTAAAATGTACTTTTTTTCTCTTTTATTCTTTTGAGTTAGCTATTACTTTAGAGTGTCAAGGAAGGCTGTGAGAGGGAGCCTGCTTGGAGATCTTTGAAATAAGTTCTCTTATTTTGAGGAAATTGAAAGGCATGTACCTAGAGGAGTCTCTTCCATGGTAGAGCTCTTTGCAGGCAATGCAAAGAACTCCAGGTTCTGGGAGTTGGCACTTGTGGTGGACTGCACTTGGAGGCAGCTGCCCTGGTCACCCATAATCCTGTAAGTAATCACAGTAAACTAAATGGTTCGCCAAGCTGGACTTGGAGGAAATCGTTTGTGGTCTGTTATCCTCCCTTCATAACAGACCACAAACGATTTCTGTATAACGATTTGGGGCAAATAAGCACTTCTGTGCATCTCCCCAGGAAAAGTCAGAACAGCTTGTTTAATTAAAAAAGTCTCCTAACATTGTGCTTCCTACAGCAAAAGTTTTTACCTTTGGTAATTCATCTAATCAATTTTTATATGGTCATATATTTAGTGTTATATCTAAACATTCTTCCCTGAACTTAGGGTCACATAGCCTTCTTCCTGTGTGTTCTAGAATTTTATAGTTTTATTTTACATTCAGGTATTCAATCCAATTTGAAATTGATTTTTTTAATGATTTGCTTTTGAACATCCAGTTATTCCCAACATAATTCCCAACCCATTTTTTACAGTGTTGGAAGGTGTGCACTGCTTCTGCCTATTTCATAATGGTCCAAATCCCATTTGTCAGATTTTTATGACAGGTCTTACCACTCCCCAGAGATCCCATTTAAAATCATTGCCTTGGGTATAAATTTTAGACTACACAAACCTTCAGATTGTAGCAGTAAAGCATTAGTCAACTATCCTTGTATGGGTCTATTTTTTTCACCCTGTGAACCCCCCTCTCTCCCATCTCTCTCTCTCTCTCTCTGTTTCAACAATACCACAGTGTGTTGATTCTGTATCTTTATAGTAAGTCTCGAAATGAAATAATTCTAGTCTTCACGTGTTGCTCTTTTGACTAATCTAGTTCCCAAGGCTTTACTAGAGTCGATTTTAGATATGTTCAAAGAACATTGTTGAGAGTTTGAATGGACTGAGGTGAATCTATAGATAAATTGGGGAAAACTGATAATATCTTGACACTATGAGTCCTCAGACTATGAACACTATGGATCTTTCCATTTACTTCAGTCTTTTTTTGATGTCATTCATCATTGATGAATGTTCCTTGCTATGAAATAAACCTGGACTAATAGTACTATACTGCTTTCTTTCTTTCACCTTTTTGTTCAGGTAAGATCTCACTGTGTAACCTAAGGTAGCTAGAACTTGCAAGTCTCCTACAACTGCCTTTGAAAGGACACAAATGATACCTCTATGCCCAGTACCTTCTTTCTTTGATTACTGTTACCTTGGTATATATTTTTGTATTCTGTGATTTTTTTTAACCTCTTTGTGTCTTTATATTCAAGATATATACTCAGATCTTATTTTAAAAATCTGATCAGATGTCTTGTACCTTTAAATTAGAATGGCTAAATAAATTACATTTAATTTGCTTATTGTAGTCATTAAGGATAAATAGATTATCTCACTATTTGTCTTGTATTTGTTCATGCTTTTTTTTCTTTTTTTAATTGATGCTTTGTGTATTACATACGTCATTTTCCAATTCAGTTCAGGCATATTTCTCTTTCCCTTCCCCCCACCCCACCCCATCCCAGATCGTGCATTCTGCCATAATTGTCCTGCATCTTTCTCTCAGTTTTTTTTTCATGTTTTAGCAATAAGTGATAATTCACGAGTACAAGCATCCTTCATGTAAAACCAATTTGCAAGCAGTTGTGCCCAAACCCACACAGCCCATGGGTCCCACCATCCAGCAGGGGGGGCTTGTATGTTCAATCAAGTTGATCAAATGAGTGTCCAGACTATATTGCTGTAGTTTCACCATTCACCCCAATCGCAGCCCTTACATTCTACCATGTCCCCTCTTCTGCAGATTGTTCCCTAGGCTTAGAAAAGGGGCACAGGTGGATGAGAAGCAAAACAGTCTACTTTCTCTGGAGCTATTGTCTTGGACTCTGGTCAATTCTGGCTGTTTTCTTTCATGGGCTGACAGTTTGTCCAGGAATAACCTTTTGATCCTACTAATGAAGCACAAGCAATTAGATATATAGGTATTTAAACAGTACTAATTGTTATGGTAGGTTACTTTGGTATAGACACAGATGTTTGGATGGTATGTTAATCCATGAATTACATTTTGTTTTCTGTAAATATGAACAGGGTCTGATTGTGGCTAACATCCGCCTACCATTAGGATGTAAGGCTTGTGGCATCAGCCAGGGTTATTCCTCCAAGGAGAGAGCCTAACCAATTAGATT
Organism: Rhizomys pruinosus; assembly: GCA_009823505.1. Lineage (NCBI taxonomy): Eukaryota > Metazoa > Chordata > Mammalia > Rodentia > Spalacidae > Rhizomys > Rhizomys pruinosus. The sequence goes on from VZQC01006553.1 coordinate 1,284,388, forward strand.
TGGGATATACAGACAATATGGCTGCCTCTGCTGCACAGGATTCCCAGGCAGGTGAGGTGCAGCTGGTGTTGATGGAGGAGCCTTGCTTGATTCAAGGAGACCCATATTTGCTTTAGTGGTTTAGTGGCCGTTGGTAACAATCTCTGGTTTCCAGAGACTATCTGTACACTCGCATGTGTGGCCTCAATACATCGTTCCCAAGGTTAACATGAGGTCTTTGACAGTAGGGCCTTACCACCTCTTTTGTTGCAGATATCCCAGTTTTGGAGGCAAGGAGCCTTTAACCTTTTGTGGGGGCTTGGATCCCCTGGCCAACATCTCCTTGGGAGAATAATCCTTGCTAATGTCAGAGCTCCTGTATTAATATATTTTTTTAAGTGCACAGCTTAAGGAACTTTAGTATTATATTTGGTTTTCTGAATGAGAATAATCCGTTCACAGTTCCTATGTCTATTTAGTCAATTTAAAGAAGGCATTTTTAACGGTTTTTTAATAAGAGATTTAACCTCTATAGATGGTTTCTTCATTTTACAGTTGGAGACGACCTCATCATTATCATAGTTCTCCTTGTTCTTTGCGGGGGGGAGGTAAGAAAGTCCCTCTCCTATTAAAACCTTTGCAGCAACTAGAAGGTAAAGTTTCATTAGGACTCATTATAAATAGCCTGTGAACAAGTAGGAATTCCACAGAGGGGTTTGATGGATTGTAACCAATCTGAGGGCTTTTCCTCCTTCCTTTCAGTGTTCACACGGGTCAACCTTGCTGTTGGCACTTTCTGGTACACACTACTCAATGCAAAGCTGTTATTATGCTTTCTCAGCTGTTAAGTTGGTGACATTTTTGACCATGTTGGAACATACAAATCTTTCCCGTAGTTAGTTTTAGATTTGAATTGCAAGGGTTTTACAAAAAGGTTTCACATCTAAGTCTGTATCCCCCCCCTTTGTTTTTAGGTTTTTGTTTTTTGACCCATGAATCTACAGAAGGCAGTTGTATTATACATACCTATAGGGTGGAATCAAGGCACAGATTTCATCAAATTCATCCATGCTGTTTTGGGTGACTGTATGTGATTAACTTGGGAAGCAAACTTAATTTTTACATTAAATCATCTTATAGGTGAAAGAGAAGGTGATACTGTACAACAGAAAAATTATAGAGAACATTTTTTTTTTGAGACAGGGTCTTCCTTTTAGTCCTAGCTGGCTTGGAGCTCCTTCTATAGGCCAGGCTGGCCTTGAACTCAAGTGCTGGGATTAAAGGCGTACACCACCATGCCCAGCTATGTTCAAGCTGTTTTTAAAGGTTTATTTATTTTAAGTATTCATCTGTTTACTACTGTGTTTAAATTTGCATAGTTATTTATCACCATTACCCCCTTTCTTTCTAGCTTCTCATTTTGACAGTCTTATCATTGGGTATTTGTTGGTCCTTTGCAGGCCATTCAGCCTTACAGTTTATGATGAGAATTTTAAAATACAGATAAATGTAAACTTCTGTGGTTGACAAACTGTTGTATCTTCTTGCTTAGAACCTACAAGTTTAAATATCTCATATTTTTGAGTGAATTTGGAATATAGATAGTAGTCCTAATTCATCAAAGAACACAATTTAAGGGAACAATTAAGTTTATTCTTTCGAATGTATCAATTTCTTTAATAATATGTTGCCTCAAACTATGTATGGTTGTTGGCATCACTATAGGTTCAAATGATGTTTCTCCAAAATTCATGTTAACATCCCAACTCTTGGTACCTCAGAATGTGGCTGTATTTGGTGATAAGGATTTTCACAAAGGTAATAAAGAAAAAGATAGCTCACAAAAGAATGCCTTAATATCATGCAGATATTGGTGTCCTTATGAAAAGAAGTGGTCATACATAGTTGGTGTAGGGAGGCACATATGACAACGCTGGAAAGTGGCCACCAGAAGAGAGCTTCAGGAGGAGACGACCATGACCACACTAATCTTGGACCTGTAGCTTTTAGAACTGTGAGGAAATACGTTTCTGTTGCTTAAACCATTGGTCACTGATTGCATTTTTTGGAGGGAAGCAAGAGAAAAGTAACACAGCACCTCAGTATTTCTGATTGCTTTTATTATTATTATTATATCCAGGGAGCCTATGTTTTATGAAAGGGGAAGGTTGTTCTTGTTATCCATGTATAGTATCATCTTAGTATAGGCCTAGAACTGTCAAATGAGTTAAGGAATCAGTTTTGTTCACCTGTGCCTGTACTGTGATTCTCTATTCCTTTTGGTGTTTGGGACATGACACTGACTTGTCTCATCCCTTAATACAGACTCATTTTCTTCATCTACAGGAGAGTTTTAAAATTAGAATTAAAGTTCATTGTTTTCATTTCTAATTAGCTTCATAAATTGTTTTCTCTTTAAATGTCAAAGTAATAATCTAATCAAAACATGAAGCTTGAGTACATGTTGATGTGAGTGTATTTGAACACATACACTTTCAGATTTCCACAGATTTTCAATATTGATGTAGAAGAATAATATATTACTCTCTGAAGTTTCCAGACTAATTTGGGTAATAACCTACTGGCCTAAATTTATTATAGTTTCTTTAGGTTTCTAATGTAATACTGGGAAGTAAAATAGACTTATTAATATAATTGAATTTTTACTTGCTTTTGGGAGCATCTCTGTAGTCTTATGAAATAAATATTCTCAATAATTATTTTTCAAAGCAAATAATTTTTGTTATGTATAAACTGCCTTTTGGTATATAGATTTTGTCATATTTCTTAAAGTTCTTTTGGTTGGCAAAGTTACTTTTAAATAACAAATTCATCAATCATAGATTTCTTGAACTTTCATAATACAGTTTAGCTCTTAAATTTACAATCCTTTTGTTGAACATAATTTAGCTTTTACATACAAATCCTTTTGCTGGATAGATCAAGCTGTACCATGTTTGAATAATGTATTCCTGATAAAGAACAGAGGGGTTCTTACAAAGGACATGACTGGCAAATCCTTGACCTGATCAGGAAGATTTTTACTTGAATATGAGAGGACAAAATATACTCTGAAAAAAACTGCAAAACACGACTGCAGAAGGTAATGGCTTTAAAGGATACCCAAACCACACTTTAAATGTTTATCTTCTAATTTCCAGGGACTTTTGTTAGAGTAAATATGCAATTTTAATAGAAATCAAACAGTTTCTAATGATATAAGATCATATAAATGTAACATATGCTGCAGTATCCCTGCCACTTGATAAAGTAATCACGTCTGCAGTGTAACACCAACAGCACAGATATTTGAATATATCTAATAGAACAAGGCATATATTCTCATGTCAAGAATCATCTATTCAAAAGAAGCCTTAACACCTCATGGTGAGCTACGAGAGGTTGTGGACATCTTTAATCCCAGAACTTCAGAGAGCAGAGGCAGATGGATCTTTGTCCGATTGAGGCCATCATGAGTTCTGAATCAGTTGGCACTGCAGGTAGACCCTTTCTCAAACCAGCCAACCAACAAACCAGCCAGCCAAACAGCCAGCCAGACAGCCAGACAGCCAACCAAGCAAGCAACCAACTAACCAAACAACCAACCAAACAATAAACAGACACCAAAACAAAACCCCAATGTTGACAAATATTGGGCTTTTGGATGATGATAACTGGAAAGAGAAAGTGTTCTTGTGAAGGATTTTGCCTTCTATTCATTTAGGGAGAAGCTAGGAGGGAAACATGTTAATGGCTTTAAGAACAGAGTAAAGCATTCTCACTTTAATGCTGTAGAATCATATAAAGTTCCTTTCCCATAATAAAAACGGATAAATTGTTGAGTGTTCTGAATCAACGAAGAAATGATAGGACTTTGGCAGATATAGTGATCATATCAGGGGAAAGGCTTTTTAAAATTCAGAGAAAAAATTGTGACCAGGTTTGATTTTGTGACCAGGATGGAGTTCATAAGATTCCTCTTAAACATTATCCTGAAAATAATTATAAATTATCTCCATATAAGCTGGGTGTAGTGTGCATGCCTTTAATCCTAGCACCTGGGAGGCAGAGGCAGGCAGATCTCTGTGAGTTCAGGGCCAGCCTGGTCTACATAGCAAGCTCCAGGCCAGCTGGGACTAAAGGGAGACCCTGTCTCAAAAAGACCAAAAAAATAATAATAAATAAATTATCTCCATAAGGGAGGAAAGACTTGGATGGCTAATTAAATGTGGCCCTTTTGTAGTAAGCTAATTGCTAAGTTCCATGTACAAAGGATGTCACAGCTTTTGACAGATTACAGTGGTTACTAGCATGTTCTACAGTGCTAGAGTGTCTGAATCTGGGTCCTGGCTCCATCACTGGTTAGCTGTGTGTCCTTGGGCTGGGTACATGGCACTCTTTCCCTCAATTCTCTCTTCATTTAGTCAGATGATAGCACCTGCTTCATTGGCTTTCCAGGAGGCTCACTTGTATGAAGTGCTTAAAACAGAAACTGCCAGAGAGCAAGTAGTATTGTGTGTAGCATTTGCTATTATTTTATTGTATTGTATAATTAGGAATTGGGGTATTAGGCACTGGGGAGAAGACAAGAGATAGAAATAAAGAGTGCAATTAAAACATAGACTTTATTCCTAGCATAGCCATAAGAATATAAAAGGAGTTAAGTCAAACTACACTTCAAACCTATGGTTCCAACATCTATTAAGAATGAAGAAAGTGAAACTGGTACAAGGAAGAGAGTCCATTATGATTCATAAGATCGTGGTTCTATTTCTTGGAGGGAATTGTGAAGGAAGCTAAAGCTGGCTAAATCACTAAGGAAGGAAGACACAGGTAGGAACTCCTGAGTATCCTGCTGTGGAAGTACAAGGCCAGAGAACGCTCTGAAAACTCCACACTAAGGTTGCTACCTGAGAGAAACATAATAAAGAAGAGGAACTGTAGGGGTGGCATGGCTTATTTAGTTCAGAAATCACAAAGTGTTGAACAAACTGAAGTGTATGATAAACACAGAAGAGTAGAGGAGTATTTGGAATATTTGTTCAGTATAAAGGACGGCAGGCCACAGTTGTATATCTGTTTTATGAAAAACATGGTGCAAACACGGCTGAAACAAGTTCTGCTTCCTGTCCAGATGTGTGTCCAGAGCTGCCGAAGTCATTATCAAAACCACTCACAGTAGTTTTTAGATGGTCACGGAGAATAGGTGAAATGGTCAGATGTCATTGTTTTCAGGGAAGGCTCATGGGTACCTGTTGAAAACTCTGAAGACTTCTCTTTTATAGGCACTGATTGGAATTTAAAGCTTATCAATGCAAAATTTCTCTAAAGTTAGTTTACTTTGATTTTTTTGAGGTAGTAGGGATGGAACTCTAGCTAATTGTTCCACCACTGAGCTTCACTTCTGTTCTCCTTTTCATATGCTTTTGACATGTAATGTGCTCTTTCCCCCTTAATAGCTATCATACATTTGCTGTCTCTGATAAAAAGTTATTTTTGTAACATTTGCATGCTGTGACATTACTGATATTGGCTATGTATGTTTTATTTTATTCCTATCTTTGCAATAGGTTTTTATAGTAGATTTGTATGAATGCCACTTTGAAAATGAAAGTATGCTGGGTGGTTTCATCACTCAGGAGGTGGATGCAGGATTGCAAACATGGAGCCAGTGTAGGTGACATAGAAAAACCTTGGCTCAAGTAAATACATACTTCAATAAATAAAATGAAAAAAAAAGCTTTTTAATTTTTTTTCTTTTCACAAGAAAACAAAAACAATACAAAATGACAGTGACCAACAAAGCAAAAAAAAAAAAATGGGGGTAAACAGAGTGCCTTTACTGTGTTTCTTCAGGCATGAATCTGTTAACTTCAAATCCTCCCTTTTTCTCCCTTTCCCTTTTTTCTTTTTCTTTTTTCTTTTCTTATTCCTTCAGGGTTACCAGAAAGGAATGTGTGTACTGGCTGATCCAGGAATCCTTGAGTTCTCAGCTGAGAAAGATTCTGGTTAATCTGGGGGGACTCATCCCTTAACTGCTTAGCTAATTTCTAGCTCCTGTTTAGTTATGTTACCCTCTGAAAAGGGTCACCTCAATCGCCAGAAGGGAATCAGGATGCCGACTGCTCTGACTTCTTCCATGCTGAAAAGGGACATTGGGTGTGGCAACTGGGGTATCCCCCATTCAGAGGGTCAATCTAAAAGATCCCCCCAAAGCATAACTATAGAGGGAAAAAAAATCCCTGACTGGTGCCTGTGAAAGCAAAACAAGGCAGGAGTAGTTAGGTACATGATCTAGGCAGGGGACCAAGAGAAGTAAGAACAGGGTGAATTCAAATATCCAATTTAAAAGTCCATTAGAATTTCTTGACAAAGGGTTTCGAAAGCATCCATTTATTAGGTTTCTCCTTCTGTTCATTTGGCAAGGATGTCTAGACTCAGGATCTGCTTTCCAGCCGTTTTAATAGTCAAGATAGGAGTTTCCACTCATATCTTGATAGTTAAAAAGAAAAAGGAAATTTTATTATTGAGCATTAATTGAAAACAATAGTGGACTTATCCTTTTTGGTGACCCTACACTGTTAATCAAGGCCAAGCTCTAAGGTTTTATGCCTGTTTAACACTAATTCATATAACTTTAAGCCTAATATCTGGAGGCAGATTTTTTTCAGGCTTTAAAACAGATCATTAACATCCAGAATATATAAGCTACTTAAAAAACAAAGAAATTAGAAAACAAATGACCTACTCAAAAGATGAAGTAAAGAGCTGAACAGAGACTTCACCAGTAAGGAAGATGGCTGAGAAACATCTTAAAAAGTATCGGGCTGGAGAGATGGCCTAGCGGTTAAGAGCGCCGACCACTCTTACAGAGGACCCGGGTTCGATCCCCAGCACCCACATGGCGGCCGAGAGCCGTCTGAAACTCCAATTCCAGGAGAACTCCAGTTCCAGGGGAATCCGACACCCTCTTCTGACCTCCGCGGCATTGCACGACACGGGTGCACAAACTTGCATGCAGACAGTACATTCATACACATAAAAGAAATAAAGTTAAAAGTAAAATAAAATTAAAAAAAAAGTATACAACATCATTAATTTAAGAAATGCACAATTAAAACCACACTTAAGGTATCATCATCACTCCAATAAAACTAGCCAAATCAAGAAAAACAAACAAAACACCAAAATCTGGCGGAGGTTTGTGGGAAAAGGGAACCAGTCCAGTTCATCCCTACTCTGGTGAGAATAAGTAAAAACTGCACAACTAACTGTGGGAAAGCAGTGTTGGAGAACCCTTAAAAGACATAGACTCAACATGAGCTCTTACCACCTGAACCCATCCATTACTTGACTACCCTGGTAATACTACAAGACCATCCTAACCCTCAAAGATTACATGCAACATCCAGTATTTATATTGTCCAGCTCTCCCTTCAACATGCAAAGAGTTAGAACCAAGCACCCAAATGCCCCTCAAACTGATTGGACTGGATAACAAAATACCTGTTACTTACACAAATGCAGTTCTGTGCAGCATGTAAAAAAAGATGACATCATGAAACTTGCTGGTAAATGGAATGGAACTTGGAGCGATTATACTAGTGAAGTAACCAGTCTCAGAAAAAGAAAAAAAAAAGGCGAATGTTTCCCCATTTGTGGATGCTAACACAAAAATCCCCAGTTGCAGGCAAACTGAGCAACTTTATTATATTATTTCATGTATTGAAAGCAACTGTTCATTCCAATGCGAATCTTTTTAAATGAGCTCTAGAATTCCCTACCAATTATATTCACACATTGTAATTACCATATATGGAGAAAATATGTATCCATATTCTAAAAAAAAAAAATGTGAGTCGGACTGGATGCGCCACGCCTTGAATCCTAGCACTTGGAGGCAGAGGCACGCGAGCTTTTCCTGAGTTCAACCAGCCCACAGGGAGTGAGTTCCAGGACTGCTGGGCTACAGGAGACCCTGTCTGGAAAAAAACCAAAAAAAAAAAAAAAAAAAAAAAAAAGAATGTAAAGTTACACAAATTTATACCTGCATGCAAATTTACTGTTAAAATGTGAATCTCTAAATGTGCTTAGGAATCAACCTATAGTTTATTTTCAGAATTTGTAATTTTGACTTATGTGTGGAGTGTACACATGCATATTTTAGAATAATATAAAATTAAAAAAATAAAAAAAAGAAACACAGTATCCTTTTGGTGCCTTTGTGAGAATGAAATGTACCTTCTGATCTCACCTAACTGGTCTGTTTTGTAGATAACAGACTAGCTAAGCCTAATTGTTTCTTGGTTTCATTTCTTTTGAATATCTTTTTTTTCCATCATTTTATCCTCAGGTGGTGTCTGTCTTTGATTTTGAGCTGTGTTTCTTAGAAGCAGCAAAAAGGTGGACCAAGTTTTCTAGTCCAACCTATTAGTCTGTATCTCTTTACTGAGGAATTGGGAAAATAATGTTGCATTATTAATTAATAATGTATATTAATTTTGTCAAAAAAATAATAAATTACCTATTTATCTTTTGATTATACTTTCTTTTTGGGTGTTTAAATCCACAAAATTAGCCTGGATTAACCAAACTGAAAAAAGCTTTTTAAGTCACGTTTTTATATTAGTGTTCAGAGCTTTATACATATACATAATATACATATATGTGTTTGTTAATGATGTTTAAAAATACTTTATGCCTCTAATTTTTTTTGTCTTTTTGACACAGGGTCTCCCTGCAGCCCCAGCTGTCCTGGAACTCACTTTGTAGACCAAGCTGGTCTTGAACTCACAGAGATCCGCCTGCCTCTATCTTCTGCTGGGATTAAAGACGTGCGCCACCATGCCTGGCAAATTTTTTGTTTTTTATAAACTCATGTATTTTGTCTTGGTTTCTGTAATCTAAAAATACTTGTTTTTATTTGGTAGTTTTTCTTTATGTGGATTGATGGCACATAATTTCTGCTAAAAACATTCATGACAGTCAGATTGCAGTATTGTCTTGTACCTCAGGCACTGGATTTTGAGTCCTTCTCCCTATTTCCTATTTATTATTATTATTATTATTAATTTTGCCTTTTTGCCAGCTTCACATATTTTACCTTGGTATCATTTTGTTTTAAGTGTGCCCCTTGAGAACATTATGCCAGGAAAGTGTATGGTGGCAGGTTGGGCAGAAGCCTGTATCTTGACAGAAATTGGTGTGTCAAAATTTCAGTGTGTTATGAGATACCGGCAAAGCTTGACTTGTTTGTGAGAGAAAGTGATATCAAATAATATGCAATTTAGTAATGAAAGTGTTTACATTTTGAGAAGAGAATGCAACACTATCTTTAGATGCCTGGAAGGATGCCATGTGGCTCAAGAAACTGACTCTTTGGCAGGCAAATTTTACCTGTCTAAACTGCTAAGAGGAGTATACTTGAAAATATTCTGCTTGAAAGTAGGGTTGAACAATTTAATTTCTAAGGTAATTTCATGTCCTGTGTTTCCATCAGTGTAAGGTTGACATATTTTGAAATATGAAATGGAACATTTACTTAAAAGCACATATCTGATTCCAGAAATTTCAAGTTTGAAGTAAGACCTAGGAATCCATATATTATGATGCAGATCAAATTGACAATGTAGCATTACTCTTTGGAAAGAAAGAATTTATTAAAATACTGTCCTTTGGAATTCTCTGATTTAGTCCTGGGATATGTTTCATGTGACAGTATCTTTATCAGCAGTGACCAGGGTTTTAAAGCATTAAGGGTTTTCATAATGCCCTGCATTGGTTTGGAGTACAGAGTAGACTTTGTATCAGTTGGTATTGTAATTTAGAGATTTGTGAACAAATGGAAAGTGGCACATCAGAGAAAGGCTAATAAATATTAAAACTATTATATGTAAAATCATTAGTTTTGGTTTTTCATGGAGCAGGTTCTAAAATGGGGTAAGGAGTGAAAGATAAAGGGGACAGAGCGAAGGAAGGAGTGGGAAACCTTCAGACTAAGACGAGGTTTAATCTCATCTCAGTTTGAAACAGTTGAACACCTGAAGGATGAAGGACTTGGTGTGGAGGACCTCAAACAGCTCTAAGGGAGTCTAAGCTTGGCTAGAGGTCAACTCTGATTTGTTTGACCATAGACAGGCTCTTGTTCTTTCCTTGTTCCCAGTCACAGAGTAGTCCTTGCTCCAGTACTGCAGCAGATTGGAGTTGTGGGAGCATAGGAATCACTCCTCCTGACAGGCACTCTCCTAATGGGAGATCTGAGCAGTACACATTCATGGCTGCCACAAAATTCAAGCCAGTTTTTCTCCCCATGTTTGAGAGTGCATATGCACACTTTAAGACACAATTTGACAGACTGGACAAATGGCTCAGTGGTTAAGAGCACTGCCTATTCTTGCAGAGGACCTGGATTCAGTTCCCAACATCTACATAGTTTCTCACAACCATTCATCACTCCAGTTCCGGGGGATCTGACGCCCTCTTCTGGCTTCCTTGGGCATTGTATGCGATAGATGTACTTATCTATATACAAGCAAAACACTCATACACATAAACTAGAATAAAGTGGGATTTACTTTTAAAAAAGACAACATTTGCTATAATCTGTACTAATTTCCTTTGACTTCTGTTTGATGGTATCTTTATTGTCTCAATCTTTCTGATTCCATTTAGTCATGTTTTTATTCCCTCCATACATGAAGTGTACAGTAGGAACAAGTCTATTAATATGTAATTTTGCTTAAATTGATTAAGAACACATTAGTCTTTGTCAGAATGTGATGGAAGAAAAGTTCTGTAAAGATGTGGTATTTTAAAAACTGAACATTTTTCATCTTATCCCTCTAGTCTGGCGGCAAGAACAACTTGCACAAATTGACCAATATTTAACTCAAGCTGAAAGGAAAGCTGCTTTGTGTGAACTTTTGGAAAAAGAGACGCAGATAATTGCTTCCATTGAGAGACATAAATATATTGCTCATACGGAGAACCAGGAAGCAGCAATACAAGTCTTTTTGGACAAGGTTAGTGAAGTAACTAATATATCCCAAGCTTAAAAATGTGGAATACTGGTCTAAAAGAGAGATCTATTTACTAAGAACTTTCATAAATTTTAAAAATAGCTTGCCTTGGGGGATGAAGAGATGGCCTAGCAGTTAAGAGCGCTGACTGCTCTTACAGAGGACCCCGGTTCAATCCCCAGCACCCACATGGCGGCAGAGAACCGCCTGAAACTCCAATTCCAGGAGAACTCCAGTTCCAGGGGAATCCGACATTCTCTTCTGACCTCCGCAGCATTGCACGACACGGGTGCACAAACTTGCATGCAGACAGTACATTCGTACACATACAGAAATAAATAAAATTAATTAAAAAATAGCTTGCCTTTTTAAAAAATTTGATATATTATTCTTTTGATACAGCTGGAGGTATTTGAACTGTACCCTAGAATAAAGTGATAGGGAACATGAAATTAACATGTTCTTAACTAAAAGGACTTGGTCATAAAGGAAAAGGTGGAGACATATTTCTTGTGACTATTTGAGCTGTTTATTTGAATTTGGTGTGTTGCACACTCTGCATTTAGAGCAAGAACATTGTGGAATGTTTGGGTCTGGGTTGTTGCCGAGTGGTCGTTGTCCCGGGGAAGCAGCCAGAGCCCCATCTTCCTGCTGTTTCACCACTGCCCTAGCTGACTGGAAAATCCTGACCAAAAGGATATACAACTATTGAAAAGCAAGAAAGCATACAATTAAGGGTAAAGCGAAAGTAATTACCCTTTTGTGGTCAAACTGATTGTTTCCATAGTAACAAATTTCCTTTTCTAAACCTGAACTTTCCAGACAATTAAAAGCCAATCCATCCAGAAGAAAAGGATGGTGTTTTCTAAGACATTCGCCTGTAGGTCTGTGATTCTTTAGTTGAGAACATTTGTTCTTAACCACCTTTTATTATTTTAAATGCCCTCCTGTCATCTCTCTTATGCCCTCTTCTACTTGACTTCAGTTACCATTGGCTTTAATTATAGTTCTGGTTCCAGGCCAAATCCTTATGAAGTCCTAAACCATGTATCCATTTCCTACTGTCGTTTGCTCTTTGGAGATCTCAAGAGTACACCCCAAAGTGGTATGGCAACCCTAAGTCCTATCACTTCACTGTCTTTTGCCTCCTTCAACTCCAAATGAGTCCTGGTCTACAGAGCTCATATAACCTATCTCCATGAATGCATCTACTCAGTTGCTATTGACAGAAATCCAGGTTTCATTCTTGACTTTTCCATCTACCTTCTGTGATGGTTAATCCTGAGTGTCAACTTGACTGGACTAAGGAACAAATAAGAGAAAAAGGATCTTCGGATTGGACCACCTCAACCCGGATGGCCCACCCCAAATGTGGGTGTTACCTTCTGCAGGCAGGCAGTATAAAAGGCCACGGCAGAGGGAGCTGGTCCCTTTTTTCCTGCGGCTTGCCTCTCTCTCACTGGTGAGTTTGTCTTGCTGCTGTGATCAACCCTTTGGATCCCAGTGTGTCCTGAGACCGGCAGATCTCCTGGAATCCATCAGGACTTCAGCACCAGATTAGGACTACAGAGACATCCAGCCTTGCAGACTGAGCAGTTCCCTGGATTCTCAGCCTCTCCAGTGCGGAGCAGCTACTGTTGGACTACTTGAGCTCTGTCACGTGAGCAAATCAATAAATTGTATACAGCTATATATTCATCCTGTTGCTTCTGTTTCTTTAGAGAACACTGACTAATACAGATTTTGGTACCAGAAGTGGTTCTAGAGAAACAGAATTGAAAGGATGAATTTCTTTAGGGGGCTTGGTAGTTTATTTCTGCCCTAGTTGCTTCCATTGCCTGTGACAAAAACACTCTGACACTAGCACACTTGGGGAGGAAAGGGTTTTATTCAGCTACACATCTCCGTGGTCACACAGTTCATCACTCAGGGAACCCAGGTGGGGATTAGGGCAGGAACTGGAGCAGGAGCTGAAGCACACGGGCCATGGAGAATGCTGTTCATGGCTTGCTCCCCTGGCTCATGCCCAGCACTGCCTTCTTTATGGTACACAACAACCTGCCACCGGGTGGGCCACGTACTCATTGTGGGCTGGCCCTCCCACACTGCTCCACCATCAAGACAATACTCCACAGCTGTGGTCACAGGCCAATCCAATGGATCCATTGCCCACAAATTGAGGCTTCCCTCAACCAGGTGGTTCAAGTTGACACTTAAGTTAGTCCAGCACAATTGAACCCCTTGTCAAACTTGACACACAAAAACACCTCACTATTAACCACCACTTTCCAGTTCTTATTCCCCAAAAAATGATCTTAAATCATCAAACCTAAGCACAGCACAACCTTAAAAGCCCAACAGTCCCTATAAAAGTCCAAACACTTAGAAATGTTCACAGCTTCACGTTAAAAGTCTCTTAACTGTGGACTGCTGTCAAGATCCAAAGCAGTACTTCTTATTTCAAGGGGAATCAGGCACACTCAACAAAACTTAAGTCCTAGCAAGTAGTCAAGGCTGGACACTTGGGATTCACTCAGCTATTCTGGGCCTCAAAGGGTTTGGCAGCTCCCCCTCTTTCTGACTCTGCGTTCCTGGCACACACCGCTCATCTCTCCGCAGGCCCAGGCCCGACTCCATTTCCAACCTGCGCTGCTCTTGGTTGTCTTCCCACAGTCCCGGCATCTCCAAAAACTGGGGCCGCCACGGAAAATGAGGCAGCACCTCACCAATGGTCTCTTCTGACCTTCTCCTGGTGCAAAGCCTCAAGCTTCTCTCCAGTACCCCTGCATCCTGGGGTACTTCACTGCAACCGAGGTGCACCTTCCACCAATGGTCTTCTCTTCTGACTCTCTCACAGTGCCAAGCCTTGGCTGCCTCTCTGTGACCCCTCAATAAATTTCAACACCAGAACCAATAGAGGAACTCTTACACCTTACCAAGTCCTGCTTCTGGCTCCTCAAGATGGAGGCTCGGGCCCTTCTGGATCACGCTTCTGTGTGCTGACCCTGAAGAAACAATTCTTCACCAGAATATTTCACCACAGTGATGCGGTCTCTTGTTCCAGCTGATTTTTCAGCCCCAGATAACAAGAATCAATTGTCCCAGCACAAATCAAAGCTTTCACTTCAGGTTCTGGTCTCTTGTTACTTACAGCTGATTTTTCAGCCCCAGCTGACCAGAACCCACAGATTACACAGTCCTGATGATCTCTGTTCCCCTTTGAAACTAGAAACTTCACAAGCCAGACCTCCATCTTTTACAAATCCTTCAGCAAAACTGCTCCAAGCTCCACAGCAACACTCTTTAGGCATTCAATGATCTTCCCAGCCCAATGTTCCAAATACCTCCACAATCCTTCCCCATAACACCAAGGTCAGGTCTGTCACAGCAATACCCCACTCTTCTGGTACCAATTTCTGCCCTAGTTTGTCTTCCATTGCTGTGACAAAACACTCTGGCCAATACCAACTTGGGGAGGAAAGGGTTTATTTAGTTTACGTCTCCTGGGTCACAGTTCATCACTCAGGGAACCCAAGGCGGGATCTCAGGGCAGGAACCTGGAGGCAAGGAGCTGAAGCACAGGCCATGGAGGAATGCTGTTCACTGGCTTGTTCCCCTGGCTCATGCCCAGCCTGCCTTCTTATAAAGTACACCACAACCTTCCCAGGGTGGCACTACTCATTGTGGGCTGGCCCTCCCACACTGCTCCACCATCAAGACAGTACTCCACAGATGTGGCCAGAGGCCAATCCAATGGAGCCAATTCCCCAGTTGAGGTTCTCTCAACCCAGGTGTGTCAAGTTGACACTAAGGCTATCCAGCACACCTACCAACCTGCCTTTCTCTGTTCCTTTTTTGTATTAGTTACTTTTCTGTTGTTGTGATATGACCAAGGCAACTTATAGAAGGAAGAGTTTATTTGGCTTACAGTTCCAGAGGGTAAGAGTGCATCATGGTGGCGGGAGGGCAGAGGTGGCTGGAGGAGAGAGCTGAGTGCTCATATCTTCAAGCAAACATAGGAAGCAGAGCAAACTTGGAGTTCTGTCTTTGTACACTTATACCATCACATATTTCTAATCATAGATTTTCAACACATGCCCATGGGGGAAGGCAGGGAGGAAAGTATTAGGTAGACAAACAGGGATGAGTAATGTTATATTCCAAATACAGAAATTATGTAACATAGATGCTGCCATTGTAAAAATTCTCAAATATCTTAATTCTAGGAAAGTCAGATCTAATGTATGGCAGCCATAACATTCACATTTCTCAACAATCACATTTCCAACCGAACTTATTCTTTTGACAAGCTTCTTTGTTTTGCACCTGAGTTTCATTAGTAGTAACTATTATTTATCATGCCTTTTAACCTCATTAAAGAGGACTGCACGGATCCAGTGTAGCATGAGTGTTTTTCAAGATCCGGAGGCTTCCGGGTACCAATGGACAAGGATGACAGGTAGAACTTATCCATCCTTATGTGAAACTTGGCTTTCTTCAGGACTTATCATTTGTGCAATACTGGCTACTTCATTCTACTTCTTATAAGCTATTCTAAATTCTATTATAAGCACTTATACAATGTTTATTCTTGTTTATGTATTAAACACTTGTAACTTTAGACCCCATGTCTAACATTATCTCCAAGGAATTTATGAAATTATATATGTAAGAGCCTTATCAACAGATCAAGGCTCAAATATGAAACAGACTCGACAGTTGACAAATGGGACTTCATTAAACTCAAAAGTTTCTGTACATCAAAAGAAACAATCAAGGAATGGAGAGAAAACCCACAGAGTGGAAGGAAACCTTTACTGCAGATATATCTGACAAAGCATTGATTTCCAGAATATATAAACTACTCAAAAAACAAAGAAGAAAGAAAACAAATGACCTTACTCAATAGATGGAGCAAAGAGCTGAACAGAGACTTCACAAGTGAGGAATTGGAGATGGCTGAAAAAACATCTTAAGAAGTGTTCAATGCCACTAATAATTAAGGAAATGCAAATTAAAACCACTTTAAGATATCATCTTACTCCAATAAGACTGGCTAGGATCAAGAAAACAAATGATACCAAGTGCTGGAGAGGTTGTGGGGAAAGGGGAACACTCATCCACTGCTGGTGGGAATGTAAACTCATACAGCCACTATGGAAAGCAGTGTGGAGAACCCTTGGAAGACTTGGAATGAACTTGCCACGTGACCCAGCCATACCACTCCTGGGTATGTACTCACAAGACTCATCTTACCGCAGAAAGACATGCACAGCCATGTTTATTTCAGCTCTCTTCACAATAGCAAGAAGCTGGCACCAACCCAAGTGCCCCTCAACTGACAAGTGGATAGAGAAAATGTGGTACATCTACACAATGGAGTTCTATGCAATGGTAAAGAAAGATGACATCATGAGCTTTGCAGGTAAATGGCTGGAGCTAGAAGATATCGTGCTGAGTGAAGTAACACAGTCCCAGAAAAACAAATGACAAATGGTATCCCTCATCTGTGGATACTAACACCAATTACATAATTGTATGGCAAACTGAGCAACGTCAATGTGATCTGAAAACAACTGTGCTCTTATATTGTGAATCCCTTAAAAAAAGGTTCAGGCTCACAACCAAAAGTAACAACCAAATAAAGCCATAATACTGGGGCTAGAGTGATGGCTCAGTGGTTAAGAGCACTGACTAGTCTTGCAGAGGTCAGGGGTTCAGTTCCCAGCCCCCACATGACAGATAACAACTGTCCTAAGTCCAGTTCCAGAGGTTCCAGCACCCTCTTCTACCCTCCACGGGCATTGCACCACATGGGTGCACTTACACACATACAAGCAATACACTCATAAATGCAAATTAAGAATAATATATAAAATATTAAAAAATAATGCTACACTGTGGCATTGGTGGCACATGCCTTTAATCCCAGCACTTGGGAGGCAGACACAGGCGGATCTCTGGGAGTTCAAGCTTAACCTTGTCTACATAGAGAGTTCCAGGCCAGCTGGGTCTACAGGGAGACCCTGTCTCAAAAAGACCCCCAAAAAATGCTATATTTATGTAGCACCACATGTAGCACCACAACATACAGATATTTAAAGCAAATTTTTATTTTTCTATTATCTGTAAATAACAGAGTTAACTTTTTTTTTTTTTTGAGACAGGGTCTCCCTATAGCCCTAGCTGGCCTGGAACTCACTCTGTAGACAAGGCTGGCCTTGAACTCACAGAGATCCACCTGCTTCTGCCTCCCAAGTGCTAGGATTAAAGGCGTGTTCCACCACACCCAGCCAGAGTTAACTTTTATATTTTGATTTCAGGTTAAATTCACTTATCCCATGTACTGTGTGACCTATTGAAATGATATTTTATTTTTATCTTCCTGTAAACATATGATTTCTTTGAATATTGAGTGGTATGATTTTGCCACTGTAATGAAGGAATTAAACTAGTAACAAAATAATTCCTGCAGTTTTCACTCTTAGTAAAAATATTTACTCTTTTAGGTTTTAAAAATCTAAGAAAAAAATCTCTTTAAATATTTTTTTCGAAGCCCTTAGATTTCTTAAAGCATTAAATAATTTGTAATTTGACATACCAAACATGACTTCCATGGGGCTTCTCAAATATTGGGAAGTCACAGGTTGACAGTGGTAAAGAAATTCATGTCAGGAAATCTGAATGAAAAGTATCACTTGGGTTTCAGTTTTAGCATACCTTGGTGGTTTTTAAACTATGTAAAGAGATCATCTGTAAGAGGTTATCCCAATAGTCAAGGCCATTTTTTTCCTTTGTTCATGCATCACTTCTTGCAATCATAAGTTTAAAAAACTGTAATTCAGGCAAGCTGTGTCATGTAGCAAATGCTTTTTCTCCACACTCAACAGCTAATGGTGTAGAAAAGTGCATCTACCTCTCTCTGAGATCACCCAGGGGATCACTGTGGATGAACAAAACCCCTTTGCTATGTAAAAGAAACGTTGTTCACTACCCAGTGGCTTAGGGGGCTTAACTTTATGTTTAATTTTTGCCCTTGGGGACATGAGAATTTATTTAGGAGGAAGAAAAGGCCCGGATTTCTTCTCATCTGCGAAGCCTGCTGCTCTCCAGGCTTTTGTGTCTCTGCCTTCTCTTCCCCTCCTGCTGCTCTTCTGTTGCTCAGTTCCACAGCTTCCGCTGCTCCACAGCTCCCGCTGCTCCACAGCTCCCGCTGCTCCACAGCTCCCGCTGCTCCACAGCTTCCGCTGCTCCCGCTGCTCCTACTGCTCCACAGCTTCCGCTGCCTCATTTGTTGGCAGCTAAATGGAATTTATTATGCTCCTATTTCTGAAGCAATTTAAAAACGCGATTGGTGTACAGTTCTTGTTATAGCTAAGGCAGTCAAAGAAAAAAGGAAATAAGAAGGAGAAATAAGCAAAGTGGACAACTTCCTACATTGGAATGAAAAACACCTTAAGGCCTGAAATCAAAGAAGTCTGTACTTGAAGACCAAGTTACGAGTGCCATCAGAAAGACACCTAAAGATAAAAACAGCTTCACTGAACATATTTTTAAAAAAATATCTTCTCCATGTCAGCTCTCGGGAGCTTGACCTTCATATGTAGGATTCTAGGATGATACCATTCCTTTCTCTTTAATCTGGCTAACTTCTGCTTGTGCATTAGGTTTCATTGTAGGTACAGTATTTTTCTTAGGAGTTAAGTGCTTTGCTACAACCCATTCTTACCTGTTCATCTTAAGGCACTAACTAAGCTCACCCTTTATTTTAATTATTATTTTCTTCCCTTTATATCCCATGAGATTTGAGAGCTTTTGAAGGCAGGCTGGTGATTATGTTCTCAGTACCTAGCACCCTGGCTAATGTATAGCGAACACAGTCTTTGTTGAAGGCTGAATGAGCACTGTAAGCCCTGTGAAACATATAAAACTCACATAAGAAATCTATTGTTAACGATATTTTATTTATAATTTTATTTTGTGTGTATGAGTGTATTGCCTGCATATGTAAGTGCACCTGTGTCATGCAATGCCTTCGGAGGCCAGAAGAGGGCATTGGATCCTCTGGAATTGAAGTTACAGGTAGTTGTTTGCCACCATGTAGGTGCTGGGAGTCAAACCCAGGTCCTCTGCAAGAGCAGTCAGTGCTCTTAACCACCGAACCATTTCTTCAGCCCCCAGGGAATCTATTTTTTATAATCTTTGTGGAAAACTAAAATTTAAAATCATAAAATCATTATTGAATAATTAAGATCCAAATTCCTTTGCCATGAGTTACTGACATAGATACTACATGTATGTGTGTGTATGTATGTGTGTGTAATAAGATTTCAGATATGTGATGTCACTGCTTCAAAGTATAGTGTCAGAGGATCTTCACTGTAGAAAAGGTATGTCCTGGCTTCAAAGTTGAAAGATAAGAAAAATTTGGAAAAGGCCAAGATACTACTATATTACACTGTATTCAATGGGGTGAAATGCTTGGATAGAATGTAGAATTAAATCAGTGTATCAACAGCCAAACATACAATAAATTATACCAAAGAGACATTTCCCAAACAGGTTATTATAAGGATTATTACAAATGAAATATGTCACCATCTTGCAGAACAGAGATATTGCCCATGCTACTTGTTGAAAGGAAATTCTATAAAGTCATGCTTAGGAAATTTGCATACAAAAGGTAAGATATTAGCTAGACTTTAGGATATTACAGTATGAAATCTAGCCTGGTTGTAAAAAAAAAAATTAAAAAAAACCCAGAGCTTAGAAACAAGCACTGTATTTCAATAACACTCCGAGACTTGTTCAAAATAAGGCTTTAAAAATATTATTTCTAATTTTTTTTTTTGTGCTATATGAAATTTTATTTTGACCCAAATAATATAAATTATTATTTATGTTTTTGTATTTTCAGCAATCTTTTATTTAAACCTTTCAGATAAAGCTTAGTTATAACACTTTGCTTAATAGTAAGTTTAGGATCTGATACTATAAACCAGACACAGGGGTTCTCATTTATCAGATGAAAACTTGAGCTGACAGTCCAGTTTCTCATGAAAATTACTCACTGGAAAGAACTTTTGTTTTGGCTGTAACTATCATGGGCTTCCATTATTTTGAAAATTTATCAAATATAATTGTAAGTTGGAATTTCTTGGTGGCTCCGCATTGTGACATATAAAAATTAAGGTAAATTGATGTTATAACTAAGACATTTTTGACACACTGTCAGGCTAACACAACCGGAATGTGATTACACATTCCCTAGATATTTTTGCTTCAAAACACATAGAGAATTCTATTTAAATTGAAAATTTAACCACAACTAAGTTGCAATTAAAAGTCATTAGTACAAATTCTGTCAATTTTCTAAAAGTCATCCATATATCTCCCAAGTGCTAGGGTTACAGGCATGTGCCACCATTCCCAGCTAGATAGAACTAGTTTCTTTTCCTTTGGTTGGTTGAATTTGAGGATATAGAATCCACAAACACAGAGGATTGACTGCATAGCTGTTTCACTATGGGCATCTATTGTTTTGTGAAGAACTTTAAACTTGTTACAGACTTATTTTATGCAAGGTACTAAGATAAAACTCACACAGCCTCTTTCTGGCATATTTTGCACTCTTAAAATGTTGAGATTATTACAACTGCTCCATGAAATTTCTGTTCATTTGGCAGGCATGACCAAGATGCACTCACACACACTCAATGTAATTGAGTCAAGCAGCTAATTTTTAAACATTCTAAATGGATGCTTCTCCCCTTATGGGATTAATGAGTAATTCCTTATATGTATCAAGGCATTCACCTTACCAGATAGTACAAATAAGTCCCCAACTCTGATTCATGTTGAAATATTTTCCCTTCTAAAGACAGACACTCTCCTCTCTCTCTCTCTCATCTCCTTTTTCCTCTCTTTCTCTCTTCTTTTTTTTTTTTGCTCTCTCTCTCTCTCTTCCTCTCTTGTGTTTGTGTTTTGGTGGTAGTTTAAGTTTTTTAATATTGTGACAAAATGTACTGACCAAACCAACTTGGGGAAGAAAGGGTTCACCATTCTTATCATCTCTGGGTCACATATCATCAAAGGAAGGCCAAGGCAGAACTCCAGAACAAAACCTAGGAGGCCAGAACAAGCACAGAGCACCATGGAGAATGCTGAGAACTAAGCAACAGAGCACCATGGAGGAATGCTGAGAACTAAGCACAGAGCACCAAGCAGGAATGCTGAGAACTAAGCATGGAGCACCATGGAGGAATGCTGAGAACTAAGCACGGAGCACCATGGAGGAATGCTGAGAACTAAGCACGGAGCACCATGCAGGAATGCTGAGAACTAAGCACTGAACACCATGCAGGAATGCTGAGAACTAAGCACAGAGCACCATGGAGGAATGCTGAAAACTAAGCACAGAACACCATGCAGGAATGCTGAGAACTAAGCACAGAGCACCATGGAGGAATGCTGAGAACTAAGCACAGAGCACCATGCAGGAATGCTGAGAACTAAGCACAGAGCACCATGCAGGAATTGCTGAGAACTAAGCACGGAGCACCATGCAGGAATGCTGAGAACTAAGCACAGAACACCATGGAGGAATGCTGAGAACTAAGCACAGAGCACCATGCAGGAATGCTGAGAACTAAGCACAGAGCACCATGCAGGAATGCTGAGAACTAAGATTTTCCTAATTTGTTTTTTAAATTTTAGTTTTTTTTTTTTTTTTATGTGTTAGGATGTATTGGCTGCATGTTGTATGTCACCGTGTTGTGCAACGGAGGTCAGAAGAGGTTCTGCGGATTCCCCTGGAACTTGGAGTTTTACACGACGGTTTCTCAACCACCATGTGGGTGCTGGGGATCGAACCTGGGTCCTCGCAGAGCATGGTCAGTGCTCTTAACCGCTAGGCTATCTCTCCAGCCCCAGCATTTCCTTAATTATTAGTGACATTGAACACTTTTTTTTTTTTTAATCTTTCCTCACAGCTAACTGCAAGTTTTCTTCCACTTTTATTTTATGGCCATTGGGGACTGGAGTACAGATCAGTTATGGATTTTGTACTTAGCCACTGGAGATAGCTAAGGTTCAATCTTCGGTAACTATCACATAAGGTGCTTGTCTTTAGAATACAGTTTCTACACATCAAGAAGTGTTGATACTTTGTTGAAGATGTTTGTCTCAGCCATCTCTAATCTACTCACTGTGAATTCCCTGTTTCAGCTCTTTATTCAATCTTTTGAGTTGGGTCATTGTTTTCTTCCTCACTTTGTTGTTTTGAGTAGTTTATATACTTTGATGTTAATGTTCTGTCAGTTTATCACTGTTGAAGGTTCCTCCCACTCTGGGGTTGGGTTTTCACTCTCTTCACTTCCTTTGTTTCTTTTGCTGTACAGAAGCTGTTGAGTTTATGAGGTCCCCATTTGTCAATTGTTGACCGTTATTTCCTGCGACAGCTGCTGTCCTATTGAGAAACTCCTTTCAGCCTGATTTCTTCTCCTACCTGGGACCACCTGTCCAGAAGTGGCACTACCCAGGGGGCTGGGTGCTCTCACATCTCTCAACAGTCAAGAAAAACCCTCACAGACATGGCCACAGGCCAGTCCACTAGAGAAAATTCCCCAATTGAGAGTCCTTCTTTTCAGGTGTGTCAGGACAACAACTGAAGCCAGCTAGCACCTAGCTCAAGAACAATGCTTACCCAGAATATGAGTCTCTACATTCAGTCCTTAGTATATGAAAGATAATAAATGGATAGATAAATAAATATTTTAACTTCCTTGGTGCATAATTTTTTTAATTTCCCTAAGTTCTAGTGATGCTGGTAATGATGTAATATAATTTTTTAGTGGAGGAAACAATATTTTTTCGCCTCTATTCACTCGCACATTCATCAATCATAATATCGTCTTTTCAGAGTTTCAGCTACCCCAATCTGGCAGACGACCTGATGGCAAAGCCATTGAAATGGATACACAGTTCACTATAAGAGCCAGAGAGCTGCAAAGCATCTACAAGTGCATTGTACTCAAAAACTTCTCTCAAGATGAGAGGCTGGATATACTTTTGACCCTTAAGCACACTGTGAAGGTATGTCAAGTCTCCCTTAATTTTCAGGTTCTGTTCACTACCAAAAAAAAAAGATTAGTTGAATGGTAGGCGTGGTGGCACACGCCTTTAACCTAGCAACTCAGGAAGGCAGAGACAGATGGATTTTTTGTGAGTTCAAGGCTAGGCCTGGTCTACAAGTGAGTTCCAGCCTGCTGGGGCTACAGGGAGAAGCCCGGTCTCAAAAGACAAAAAAAAAAAAAAAAAAAAAAAAAAAGATTAGTTGAATACTGAAACCAAGAAGCCATTTTTCATTAGGTGTTTATAAAGATTATTAATAAGTGTTTGCATACATGAAGTATCAATAGCTATTTCATTTTGGTGTAACTTGGGATAGGTATACTTGATGAATTAATATTTAACTAAATGCTCTCAAAAATCAATGTTATGTTGATAAGTACCATGTGCCAGACATTGGGTCTGATATGCAGCCCTGCAAAAGTTACATGCATGATGACATAATAAAATGTAAACATAACATAATTAATATTCAGAATCTAAATACATCTTTTTCAGTCATGTAAATATATAGCATGAGATTAATAACTCAATTAAAATTATTTTCTACATTTGATCGTATTTCAATGAAAAAACATTTTTAGCAGTTTAAAATTTTTATTTTTATTTGAGATGTGCTTGTTGTGTGTGTTGTCTGTGTGTGTGTGTGTGTGTGTGTGTGTGTGTAGGCACACACACACTAATGTCTAGAAGTTAGATTCCCTCCTGCCACTGCGGGATTTGCATGGCAAGTGCTGAACAGCCACCTCGTCGGTTCTACTTTTAGAGTCTTGCAGCCAGGTTATTGAAATTTTGCTTGCTTACTCCCAAGTAGAACATGTGATGTGAACCAGCCCTGAGAAAAGAAGTCTCAGCTAGTTCTCACTTGACTCAGGAGAGAGTTGTTTTTCCGTGATTTACCAGCAGGGGGCGAGTGAGTGCCTCGGGTCTGGCTGCAGTGCAAGAGGGATGCTGTGATCCGGATCCGTTTGTTAAGTTTTGGGAGCAGCTCCAGAGATTTGGAAAGCTTTTTTTCTTTCTTCCTGGAACAAAATTACAGTACTGAGATTAATGAGCAATCTACAGCCCCCCTCGCTGTCACTGGCATTATTTAGGCCAGAACAGATTCTCCTTGTTCTTCCTCGCTGCTATTCATTTTAATGCTCCTTCATTTTAGTTAGCAACCTGGTTGATTTCATAGCCTTCCCTTTGGGATGACCGACAGTTTCAGAACGCTAGCCTACAGGCCACCACACTATTCTCTCATAATCACACAGAGGTTTATCAGGAAGCAGATCCTGAGTGCAAACGTGCTCTTTTCTGTCCCCATTGGATAATAACAATGCCACTGCCTTTTGGAAATCAGGGTCAGTTACCTCTGCCTCACGATCTTTTGGCCAAAGGAGCTAGGCATTATTTAAAACTGAATGTCTAAATAGGAGTGTTGTTCTGTTGTCTATTAGAAGGAGTTTTCTTAAAGAATTAGGATCTCTAAACTTGAATTTCCCAAGTTTTCAGACACAAGAACCAAACTATCTCCGAATAGTTAAGTGGGGAAATTTCTTTCATTTTTTATTTAATTTTTGTGCATTTATGCATTTCATGCACATCGTGGTCATATTTTACACCCCTCCCTGTGTGAACTACTCCCATACCTTCTTTCTTCTCCCCCCACCCCCAGATTTCATGCAGTCTGTCAGATATGTTAAGGCCTATGGAGTTAAGTTTGTGTCTCCTAATGTCCCTCTTTGTGAGTTTATACACTAGATTAGATCCTGGTAAACCCATCTAGTGTCACTCCCTTAAAGAAAATGAACTCTCCCTCACCCAGCAGACAATAAGTGGGGCCATTTCTATTTCTACTCTTTGTTTCCCAGTAAGAGCATTTTCAGAGACTTCCACATGGCCTTCCTTAACACAGTAGCTCTTAACTCCCTAGGTCAAGAAATTCAGAGCAAAGTCTCACCTCCCATCCCAATTATGCACTTGATGACCAGCCAATGAGCTCTAGAAATCTCCGTGAACTTGCTCCATCTCCTTTTTGAGTTGGACCTAGGCCAGAACTCCATTTGATTTTCATTTGCATTTACCCCTGATTCACAGAGAATTCTGGGCTTTTTCTCTGGCACACTGAGTAGTCATTGAATTCAGGGTATCTCAGAGAAGACATCATGACCTTGAGTGAGGCAGAGCTTTTTTGGGGGGGATGAAATGGTTTATTTGGCTCATGTCTCATGGCTCACAGTTTACCATTTAGAGAGCTCAAAGTAGGAACTCAGGGCAGGAACCTGGAGGTAGGAGCTGAAGCACAGGCCATGGAGGAATGCTGCTTACTGGCTTGCTCCCCTGGCCCATGCCCAGCCTGCTTTCTTTTTTTTAATATAAATTATTTTTTTATTATTAAACTTTTTCCATAGGTACATCATTTCTCAATCAAATCTAGAATCACTTCGCTTTCCATGCCCCCCACCCCACCCGAGTCCCTGCAGTCTACCATACATGTCCTGTATCTTTTTCCTTGTCTTTCCAGAGGTTTTTTTCAGTTCTTTTGTTGTTGTTCTTTCCAACTTGTATTGCTACAGTATATATACATATATATACATAGTTATATACATATATATATATTCATACATACATACATACATACATACACATATCACTTGAATTGTAGGATTTTTTTTTCCTAAAAGATGTCATGTTTTCCTTAAGGAAGTGTTTGAAGGTTCCTCCTTGGCAACCCCAAACAACCAGCAGTCCTGCACTTTTGCTCCACATCGGGGTCTTTCCTTCCCATGGTCCCCCTAATGAAGTCCAGTAAACATGCGTCCTGTCTTGATCCCCCTGCACTGGTCTCCCTGATACAGCCCAGGTAGTCCAACAATGACAGCCTATATTCTGGTATTCCCTTAGCTGTTTAGTCCACAAGCTGGGTATCTCAGTAGTTCCATATGGCATTGAAGGTTTGGAGGATTCTTGGAGAGACATGAGTCCTCAGTCCATATTGGAAGGTTACATAGCTGTGTCTCTTGTCTTTGAGGAGTGCCAAAAGCGGTGGCAGCCACAGAGCTGATGCACTTGCCAGTAAGAATTGAAGAGCGGCCAAACAACAGTACTCTCTCTCTATTCTTTTTGTCTTTTTACTAAGATCTCAAGTTCTATGTCTGCAGTACAGTTTCTCTAGTCTTACTGATTATTTATATCTTGTTTTATCTTCCTTTTGGATGCTTAAGGCCACACAGTTAGCCCGGATTAACCAAGGTTTTTGTTTTCTCAAGGTCAGTTGAGGATCTTGTTCTCAAGGATCTCTCGGGGGTTTTTTCTTGGGGGGGGAGGGTGGGAGCGCTTTGCTCCTTTCAGCTTTTCATTTACCAGTTCCATCCACTTGAGGACAAAATCAGGTCTTGCTAGACCAGGCTTCCTTTTCTGAAGCATGAGCAGACTTTCCTCTTTATAGACTGGACACTGGTTGAAGTCCTTTTAGTGGCTTTCCAAGACCTCCCTGAACAGGAAGACTGGTGACCTACATTTGCAGAACATTTCAAGAGATGCCCCCATGCATAATCCCCTAAGACTTGGTTGACCTCTGAGAGCAAGGAACAAAGTTATCCCTTAGGTCCCTCAGCCAAATTGGTATGGGTGTTAAGTATGGTCATTAAGCACCCAGAAAGGCTAAGTTGCATCAGCCTATTATTACATTGCACCTATATTAAAATTGTATCCTTTGGAAACAAACTGTATGTTATTTCCATAGCATATTTCTTGATTTGCATCTTTCCCTTTTAATCCCATATTATTCTAAAAGATGCACACATACCCTCCATCATGTACTGAAAACCCAAGGACTGAAAATAAATGTTAGGTCAGCTCTAGAACCTGTTTAGGGATTCACAGTGCAAGAGCACAGTTGTCTTTAGATCATGAGGAATATAACATTAATGTTTCTCAGTTTGTCTTACACCTAGGTACTTGGTACGAGCATCTTCAGATAAGGGATACCATTCATCTTTTGTTTTTCTGGGATTGTGTTACTTCACTTAACATAAAATCTTCTAGTTCCATCCATTTACCTGCAAATTTCATGATGTCATCTTTCTTTACCACTGCATAGAACTCCATTGTGTGGATGTACCACATTTTATCTATCCACTAGTCGGTTGAGGGGGGTACGTGGGTTGGTTCCAGCTCTCTGCTATTGTGAAGAGAGCTGCAGTAAATATGTCTGTACATGTATCTCTGTGATACGAAGAGTCTGATGGATATATTCCCAGAAGTGGTATGGCTGGGTCAGGTGGTAGGCTCATTTTAAGTCTTTTAAGGGTTCTCCATACTGCTTTCCAAAGTGGTTGTACAAGTTTGCATTCCCACCAGCAGTGGATGAGTGTTCCCCTTTCTCCACACCCTCTCCAGTATTTAGTATCATTTGTTTTCTTGATCCTTGCTAGCCTTATCGGAGTGAGATGATATCTTAAAGTGGTTTTAATTTGCATTTCCTTAATTATTAGTGATGTTGAACACTTTTAAAGATGTTTCTCAGTCATCTCTATTTCCTCACTTGCGAAGTCTCTGTTCAGCTCTTTACTCCATCTTTTGAGTGAGTCATTTGTTTTCTTACTTCTTTGTTTTTTGAGTAGTTAATATAGTCTGGAAGTTAATGCTCTGTCAGATGTATCAGCAGTGAAGGTTTCCTCCCACTCTGTGGGTTTTCTCTTCACTTCCCTGGTTGTTTCTTTTGTTGTACAGAAACTTTTGAGTTTAATAAGGTCCCACTTGTTAATTGTTTGACCCAGAGGTCCCGGGTTCAATCCCCAGCACCCACATGGTGGCTGAGAGCCATCTTTAACTCCAGTTCCAGGGGAATCCGACGCCCTCTTCTGACCTCCGTGGCATTGCATGACACGGGTGCACAGACCTGCATGCAGACAGTAAATTCATACACATACAAAAATAAATTAAAAAATATTTAAAAAAAGAAAGTCTTTTCCTACACCTATGGCCTGTAAGTTGCTGCCAACTTTTTCTTCTGTCACCTTCGGAGTCTTGGGTTTCACATTGAGGTCTTTGATCCATTTGGAGTTGATTTTTGTACAGGGTGAGAGGTAGGGGTTTAATTTTATTCTTCTACAAGTGGTGATCCAGTTTTGCCAACACCATTTGCTGAAGATGCTGTCTTTCCTCCATTGAGTCTTTTTGGCCCCCTTCTCAAATATGAAGTGGCTGAAATTGTATGTGCTCAAGTTTGGATCTTCAGTTTTGTTCCATTGGTCTACAGGTCTGTTTTTGTGCCAGTACAAGGTTGTTTTTATGACTATGGCCCTGTAGTATAGTTTGATGTCTGCTATAGAAATCCCCTTTGTATTGCTCTTTTCATTTAGGGTTACTTTGGCTACTCGGGGTCTTTTGTTGTTCCATATGAATTTAAGAATTTTTTTCCAAGCCTTTGAAGAATGGCCTTGGGATTTTAATTGGAATTGCATTGAATCTGTAAATTAATTTGGGTAGAATGGACATTTTTACTATATTAATTTTTCTAATCCATGAGAATGGGAGGTCTTTCTATCTTCTGATGTCTTCTTCAATCTCCTTATTCAGGAGTTTATAATTTTTGCTGTAGAGGTCTTTGGGGTTTTTGGTTAGGTTTGTTCCTAGGTATTTTATTGTTTTTGAGGCTATTGTGATTGGGAAGGTCTCCTTGTATTCATTCTTCAGTTGCTTGTTGTTGATGTACAGAAAGGCTACTGATTTTTCTAGGTTGATTTTGTATCATGCCACTTTACTGAAACTCTTAATCCTTTCTAGGAGTTTTCTGGTGGAGTTTTTAGCATCCTTTAGGTAAACTATCATATCATCTGCAAAAATGTATAGTTTGACTTTTGTTTTTATTTTGTCGAGAAGTTTTGCATCTATGTTCATTAATGAGATGGGTCTATAGTTTTCTTTTTTGGTTGTATCTCTGCCTGGTTTGGGTATTAGAGGGATACTGGCTTTGTAGAAGGAATTTAGGAGATTTCCCTCTGCTTCTCTCCTTCTGAACAGTTCAAGTAATAATGGTTGTAAGTCCTTTTTGAATGTTCTATAGAATTATGCCATGAGAACTTCTGGGCCTGGGCTTTTATAGTTGGGAGGTTTCTTATTACATTTTCAATTTCCTCATATATTTATGGGTTTGTTTATTCTGTCAATCTCTTCTTGGTTAAGCTTTGGTGAATTTCAGGATTTCAGATATTCATCCATTTCTCTTAGGTCTTCAAATTTAGTAGAGTATAGGCTTTTGAAGTATTCTCTATGATTGTTTGGATCTTTTTGTTGTTGTGATGTTTCTCATTTCATTATGAATTCTATTGATTTGGAGTTGCTCTTTCCTTCTTTTGGTTAATTGGGCTAGAGGTTTATCTATCTTGTTTATCCTTTCAAAGAACCAGCTTTTGGAGTCATTGATTCTTTGTATTTTTTTTTTCTTTGTTTCTATTTAATTGATTTCTGCTCTGATTTTTGTTATTTCTTCCTGTCTTTTGGGTTTAGAGTCCATTTGTTGCTGTATCTCAAGTATTTTTAGCTGTAGTGTTAGATCATTTATTTGTCTTCTTTTTGCTTTTTGTTTTAAAAATTAATTAATTAATTAATGGAGACAGGATCTTCCTGTAGCTCCAGCTGTCCTGGAACTCACTCTGTAGACCAGGCTGGCCTTGAAATCACAGAGATCCACCTGCCTCTGCCTCCCAAGTGCTAGGATTAAAGGTGTGTGCCACCACACAGGGCACTTTCTGCTTTTTTAATGTAGGCACTGAGGGCTATAAACTTCTCTCTTAGGACTGCTTTTAATGTATCCCACAGGTTTTGCTGCCTTATATTGTCTTTTTTGTTTAGTTTCTGAAATGTTTTTATTTCTTTCTTTATTTCTTTCTTGACCCATTCATTATTTAGGAGTGTGTTGTTTAGTCTCCATGTGTTCTTGTAGATAGTAAGGCTTATTGTGGTGTTGATATTGAGCTTTATTGCACTGTTATCTGATAGAATGTATGAAATTATTTAAATCCTTTTGTATTTGTTGAGTTTTTTTCTGTGTTCCAGTATGTAGTCAATTTTGGGGAATGTTCTGTGTGGTGCTGAGAAGGAAGTATATTCTCTGGTGTTTGGGTGGAATATATGGTAGAGGTCTGTGAGGTCCATTTGGTGTATTGTATTGTTCAGTTCTGATGTCTTTCTTTTTATTCTTTTTCCAATTGACCTATCTAATATGCTCAGTGAGGTATTGAAATCCCCCACGATTAGTGTGCTGGGATCAATCTGTGCCTTGAGGTCCTGTAGAATTCTGTTTATAAAGTTTGGCCTACCAGAGTTTGGTGTATATATATTCATGACTGTAAAATATTCATGGTTAATTTTTCCTTTGATAAGGATGTAGTGGCCCTCTTTGTCTCTTCTGAATAGTTTTACTTTGTAGTCTATTTTGTCGATATTAGAATAGCAACTCCTGCTTGCTTTTTGGTACCATTTGCTTGGAATATTTTTTTCCATCCTTTAAGTTGGTGCCTATCTTTGAGGGTGAGATAGATTTCTTGTAGACAGCATATAGATGGGTTCTTTTTTCCTAATCCATTGTCCTGGTCTATGCCTTTTGTCTGGGAGTTCAGTTTGGGGAAATTTTCTTCTATTATTTTGTTGAAGATTTGATCAATACCTTTGTCCTGGGATTCTTCTCCTTTCTCTATTCCTATGATTTGTAGGTTTGATCTTTTCATAGTGTCCCATATTTCCTTATTGTTCCACTCTTGTAATTAAAAAATTTTCATACACTTTGTTTGAGCATTGTAGTTTTCCACTTTGTCTTCCAGTGTTGATATTCTACTTTCTGCTTCATCTAATCTGTTACTGAGTCTTTCTTCCATCTTTTCCTGCTGATTGCATGAGTGCATAATTTCCTTTTTCATTTCATCTTGTGATTTCTTTAGTATTTCCAGTTCCCTTTGGAGTTTGTCATTCTCTCCTTCTAGATCCTTGATTCTCTGTTCAGTTTCCTGTTTCATTTCAGCATGGGATCTTGTCAGTGTCTCCACTTCATTCCTGAGTTTGTCATTCTCTCCCTCGAGTTCTTTAAGTATGTCTATTATTGTTCTTTTAAGATCTGTGTCCTGGGCTATCTCTGGGGAGAACTTGTTGGAGTCTTCTGTAGGACTGATAGATTTTAGTGGGGATTTATTATTTTCTTTCCCCATGCCATCAATTTTCCTTGGTGCTCTTAGCATGTGGATTTGATTTGTGTTTATCATCTGATGGCTTCTTCGTTTGGTCGAAGGCTTGTTCCTCTAAGTTGGAACTTTTGCTGTCTCTTCTGTTACTTTGTGCTCCCAGTCACCTTCCCTGTTCCCACTGGGATAGTCGCAAGGGGGGGGGGTGGCACTGGTTTGGTCCACCCATTCCTGTCACCTCCAAGGTGCCCATAGGGCCTTACCTGGTCTGATCAGGAAGTTGGAGCAGTTCCAGAGACCTGGGTGTAGTCCCTGGTCTGGATGGGATGGCAGCCAGGGTGTGCAGAGGCACAAGGGGCCTTACCTGCTCTGGGCTGGAAGTTGGAGCAACTTCAGAGACCTGGGTGCAGTCCCTGGTCTGGATGGGCTTAGATTAACCATTTTTAGTTGTTTGCGTATATTATTCCATCATTGCCTTATAAATAGGAGCTCACAATAAATAAAATACATTTTATGACCATTACTAATACAGACTATTGAGTTTTAAAGCTAAGTACACTTTAGAATCACTTAAAGTTTTGTAGAGAGACAGAAGAGAGAGAGAGGAAAGATCATAAATATCTCAATGTATGAGAGACACTGTCTCAGAAAAGTTAAATTAGATCCTTAAGTGTAAAGGCAATATTAATGAAATTCTGTTCAGATTTCTCCAAGGTCCTTCTGAAATGTCAGCAGGATGAAGGACCACTGATTTAGACTCCGTTTTTATTAGCATTACCAAGTATATACTCAGAAGCATGGATGAGTGTTATTTTATATTCACTGACCTTACCCTCTGTCTCTTCCTTTCAAACTATATCATCCAATTTTCCCTCAGACAGTTGGATGATTTTCCTTCTGTTTTATTACTTATAAATAGGTCTTAATCCCTTGACTCTTACCTGACATGTTCTTATTAAAACACACTCATTTTTATTACTTTACTAAAAATTATTGGAATCTGTAATAGACAGTTGTAATAGACATGTAGAAAATACACAAATAAATAGTTTAGCAACATCGAGCAGAGCATTCCAAATGTCCTTGCTGTCCCTCTCCCTCCTCGTCTTGGAGCTCTTCTTCTCTTCTAAGTCAACACCAATGACCGCTAAATTTCGTGGTTATAAATTCTGTGATTCTTCTTCATAGTTTTACCACCCTGTGCAAGTCTATAGTAATTTGATTTAGTGGTTTTATTTTTGAATTTCATTTAGTGCAGTTATATTGTATATACTATTTTGTATCTTGCTTATTTTGCTTAAAATTATGTTGTTATATTTAAGCATGTTATTGAATACAGCTATTGGATAGCACATTATTTTCCATAAAAGTAGTATTCCATTATATGAATAAGTTATACTTTATTTACATACTCTATTTCTTTATGGCTATTTGCTTCCTTCCCATTCTTGGCTACAGTGGGTGATCACTCTGCAAGTACCTTGCTCTTAAGCACCTGAGTACAGAGTTGTTGAGTTATAAGTCATGCATTATCAACTCAACTTTAGATAATGCTAACTTTTCCCCAAACTGGTTATACTAGATTTTATTCCTGTCACCTTTAAAAATGTCTCTTGAAATGTGGATTCCAGTTTGTCTGGGTAGTAATTTTGAAATTAAACAGTGATTTTAAATAGTTTATTCATATCACTAATATACTAATATAATATATATATATATATATATATATATTGTATTTTATATAGGAGCATGAATGTAAACTAACCCAGGAAATCCTGGAATTGATTGACAGAGAAGTTGACCTTATGATGAGGGGAGTCAAATCGCATAACCTCGAAGGACTCAGAAAAAGAATTTCAACACTTTTTTTTCACTATATCAAAACACCTCTGTTTAATCCTGAGGTCGCAAGACACCTTAAGGTACTCTTCTACTTTCTTCCTTGTATTTATTTTCAAAATCCTAATATGATACCTAGTAAGTTGAAAGATATTCACAGCTTGCTTTAATGCTTTACTCCAAATACAAGTACATCTCCTGTAGATTATTATTGTGTTGATAAACTAAACTTACCCATTTACTTCTTTTATGTCTGTGTTTCCAAACATGATTCCGGTAACTGAATTGACTTTCTAGTTGAGTTGCATGGAGTTGGTAGTGTTGGATGCACTGTGATCTCTCTTCTTCTTGCTCCTATAGTAACTACTCTACTGTTTCTACCTGGAATCTGTGTTCTTTTTCACTTGGCCAACTCCTATTCATTTTTAAATATTATAAATATTCTTATTTTATGCATGTGAGTGTAATGCCTACATGTCTGTAAGTGCACCTGTGTTGGGTAGTTCCTGCAGAGGTCAGAAAAGTGTGTCGAATCCCCTGGAACTGGAGTTACAGACAGTTGTTAGCTGCCATGTAAGTGCTGGGAATTAAATGAACCTGGGTCCTCTGAAAGAACAGTCTGTTCTTAACTGCTGAGCCATCTCTCCAGCCCCTCTCCTATTCATTTTTAAAGGCCCAAATCTCAAGTCTCCTTTATTAAGCCTCATGGAGAGTTCACTTTTTATTTATGAGATTTTTCACATTGTGCCTTCTCTGTTATCCTTTTAATACTTACTATAAAGTAGTAAGTGAACAGATCTATGTACATATCCCAAAGAAGTCCAAAGGAGCTTGTATTTGAATTTAACCATGTCTTCTAATGCCACCAGGCTTTAGGCTTCTGGGGATCTGGGACTCTCAATCCAAGATATGTGTGCCTCATTTTTTTTATATAAGTATTGAAACATTTTTAGTAAATTAGTGGAGTACTGCTAAAGAATTAGAAGTTATTTTTGTGCTTAGTTTTAGAGCTATAGTTTAGGAAACTGACTATCTTTACATTTTTGACAAAACAAAATCCTAATATGTAGACAAAAGATAGAAATAATGATCAAAATTATTCTAATTTCGATAACAACAAATAAACATATTGAAGCAAATGAAAAATAAAACAAACTACACCAAAAATCAAAATCAAACCATTCCAAATGGGCCCAGTATGGTGGTACACACTTTAATTCCAATACTCATGAGGCCAAGACAGCCTGATCTCTGTGAGGCCAGCCTGGTCTACATAGCAAGTTTCATGCCAGCCGGGGCTATGGTATGAGATTTTCTTGCCAAAAAATAATTTCAAATAAATGATTATAGTGCAATGTAAAACTGGCCATGGAAAGAAAACAGCTTGTATACAGAGGGACAAAAATAAGAATAACTGCAACATCTGTAAAGGTGTCAAGTTGTCTGCAAGGGGGTGAGTGCTCATCTCTTCCTTATCCCATAGGAAATTATTTTCAGTATAATTCTGAATGAGGTTGATGAGTGCAGATATCTGTGCATTGACTCCAGTATTTGATGGGAAGAATATCTTTTAAAAAGCGAGTGCCATGAGCCTGTCATTGATTTTCTAAGCCATTTACCACAATTAGTCTTAAGAGTAATCCTCAGTGCTTCTGTCTAGTGTTTGTCATGAAATTTTATTTACTTTTATTTTATTTTTCTGTTTAGGTCCCTCAAGACCCACTGAAGTTTTATGATAAGATTTACTTTTGCCGCAGTTGCCAGTTGTATTTGCCTTCTGTAGAGTTTTCTGTGTCACCCACCTCACAACGTGTGTACCGCTGCCGCCACTGTGTGAACCTTGAGAATGAAACTCAAAAAAGAGAATCGTTTTTGAAGTACAAATGCTTACTTCAACGGCTCTACTTTTCAGAAGCTAATTATACCGATGACTCTCGTATTGCTTTTTTGATGCAGGTATGCTCTGTGAAAGCCAGTCATGGTGGGAATGTGCCTGATAGAAAGAGGAGTGTCTTCTAAGAGACTGTTGGCAAGAAGAGCAGTGCACTTGAACATATTCTTGTATGGGAATCCTCATGTTAGATTTCCTAATGGTGGCAATCATTGCACTCCTGAGCTCCATGCACAGACATGCTCTGGGTGTTAAGTTCTATACTGTGCTCTGAAAGATCACTGGTGAATCAGACATTACACTAGAAATGAAGGCAACTATCAAGAATACTAGGCGTGGTGGTGCACACCTTAATCCCAGCACTTGGGAGGCAGAGACAGGCGGATGTCTGAGAGTTCAAGGCCAGCCTGGTCTACATCGTGAGTTCCAGGCCAGCTGGGGCTACAGGGAGACCCTGTCTGGAAAAGACCAAAAAAAGAAGAAAAAAGAATAATGCAGGTTTCTGTAAAAACAAGTAATAGTATTATAAAGAGAAGTATTTAGTAGTATTCAGATGTGTATTAGAAAAGGCTTTCCAGAGAATGTGATCTGTACAATGAGATAGAAGAACTAGGAGGCATTAATCTGGTAGCTATGATGGGAAAATATTCTAGGCTGTAGGAATAGCATGTGCAAGACCCCAGAAGCAGGAGTATCATTGCCTGGCCACAGAAGAACCAATATACAATGTAGGCATCTGGATTTTAGCTGGGGGGATAGAACACTTCGATGTTCTTGAAAAAAAATATCAGCAGAGGAGAGGTCAAAGGAATAGGCTTGGTATTTTAGAGACAGGCTAACATATTTCCTCCTTGCAAATGAAAACAGCCTGATATGCCTTCAGACATGCCACTTAATGTATTTGGTTCTCAGTTTCCATGCCTATAAAATGAGGATATTAATAATACCCACTCAGAAGGAAAGTGTTGTGATGGAAAGGCATGCCACGTGAAGGAAAGCTGCTCACCTCGTGGCAGCCAGGAGACAGAAAGATGAAAAGGGCTCAAAGAGAAGGTGTGCCCTTCAGAAACATTCCCCTTGTGATAGATAGGTCCCCTTCTTTGCTTCTACCATCTCCCATAATACCATCAAGTGATGATTAATCCACTGAAGACGACAGAGCCTTAATGATCCATCAGTCTTCCTCAAACTTCATTAATTGGCATCTAAGCTTTCAACATAAGCCTTTGGGGACACTTTCTATCCAAGCCATACCAGTTTCCCAGTTTATTTTGCTGTGGCTTTCTTGGCTCTTATATATAGATGCTGATGTAGACATTTCAGCATGTATGTCAAGATTCTCTTTGTGGGTCCAATTGAAACATGTTCTAGAATACACCAAGTATAGGCTATTGCTTCTTCTGGTTTTACTGCCATGAACAGATAAGTTTTCTATTCAACTTAAATATATTTAATGAGTTTTAATTTTTCCAAAAGAAAGGAACAGGCAAAGAGAAATGACCAGGTAACTGCCTTGAAGAGGAGGAATGGAGTTGGAAGAAGTTGCCTTTCCTCTCCTTGTATTTCATCCTTACAGTAGAAAATATAGGTAATAATATATATCCAGTCACAAATTTTCCATCAAAGGAACAAGAGAGGATAAGACTTTTATTGATGTTTTGTGTATTTCAGACATCATTTTCCATTCAATTTAGACATATTCCCTTTCCCTTCCCCCACCACACCCCACTCCAGTTCATGCATTCTGCCATACATGTCCTGCATCTTTCTCTCAGTCTTTTTAAAGCTTCTCTCTACAGAGGTTTATTGTTTTGGGCAGAATTTAACTGTATCAATCAGTTCTTTGACCCAGTCCTTATGTCATTATTGTTCCTTTCCATTTGTATTGCTCTAAAATATGCTTCTATTAATGTCATATATGTACCAGAATTATGTCCTCTGGGAATAAACTGTATGTTAACTCTGAAATATGTTTAGGAATTCACATTTTTCCCTTTAATTTTATATTACTCTAAAATATGAATATATATATATATATATATATATAAATATATATATATATAATCTTCCACCCATATACTTTAATTACCAAGTCTGAAAATAAATGGTAAATTAATTCTAGGGCCCATTAAGAGATTCACATTAAAACTGACAGTTGATTTCAGATAGAAAGAAATCTAACAATAATGTTTTTCAGCTTGCCTTTCAATTGGGGGATTTGGTGCTAGTATTCACAAATGAGGGAAACCATTCCCCATTTGTTTTTTTTGGGGGGGGAACTGAGTTACTTCACTTAGCATAATAGCTTCATTTCCGTCCATTTACCTGCAAAGTTCATGATGTAATCTTTACCACTGCATAGAATTCCATTGTGTAGATGTACCACAGTTTTGTTATCCAGTCATCAGCTGTGGGCCATTTGGGTTGGTTCCAGCTCTTCCTTATTGTGAAGAGAGCTGCAATAAACATAGATGTGCATGTATCTTTGCAGTAGGATGAGTATTCTGGGTATATACCCAGGAGTGGTATGGCTGGGTCAGGTGGTAGGCTCATTTTGAGTCTTTTAAGGGTTTTCCTCACTGCTTTCCACAGGGGTTGTATGAGTTTACATTCCCACCAGCATTGGATGAGTGTTCCCCTTTCCCCACAACCTCCCCAGCATTTGGTGTCTTTTGGATTCTTGATCTTAACCAGTGTGCTGGATAGCTTTGGTGTCAACTTGACACACCTGTGTTGGGGGAGCCTCAATTGGGGAATTGGCTCCATTGGATTGGCCTGTGGCCACATCTGTGGATTATTGTCCTGATTGTTGAGCAGTGTGGAGGGGCCCAGCCCACAATGAGTGGTGCCACCCTGGGCAGGTTGTTGTGTACTGTATAGGAAGGCAGGCTGGGCATGAGCCAGGGGAGCAAGCCAGTGAACAGCATTCCTCCATGGCCTGTGCTTCAGCTCTTGCCTCCAGGTTCCTGAGTTCCTGCCTTGGGCTCCCTAAGTGATGAACTGTGACCCAGGAGAGCTGAATAAACCCTTTCCTCCCCAAGTTGGTGTCAGTCAGAGTGTTTTGTCACAGCAATGCAAGACAAACTAGAAGAGAAATTGGTACCAGAGAGTGGGGTATTGTTGTGACAGACCTGACCTTGGTGTTTTGGGAAAAGATTGTGGAAGCGTTTGGAACTTTGGGCTAGAAAAATCATTGAATGCCTAAAGACCATGTCTGTGGAACTTGGAACAGATTTGCTGAAAGAGTTGTAGAAGATAGAGGTCTGGCTTGTGAAATTTCTAGTTTGAATGGGAAGCAGAGATCAACAGGACTGTTTAATCTGTGGGTTCTGGTCAGCTGGGGCTGAAAAATCAGCTGTAAGTAACAAGAGACCAGAACCTGAAGTGAAATCTTTGCTTTACTGGGACAATTGATGCTGGTTAGCTGGGGCTATAACATCAGCTATAAGTAACAAGAGACCAGCATCACTGTGGTGAAATCTTCTGGGAAAAATTTCTTCAGGGTCAGCACACAGAAGCTATGTTCCAGAAGGGGCCCGAGCCT
Organism: Rhizomys pruinosus; assembly: GCA_009823505.1. NCBI lineage: Eukaryota > Metazoa > Chordata > Mammalia > Rodentia > Spalacidae > Rhizomys > Rhizomys pruinosus. The sequence goes on from VZQC01006553.1 coordinate 1,322,953, forward strand.
CTGTGTCAAGACAGAAGCAGGACTTGGTAACATGTAAGAGTCTCCTATATGGTTCCGGTGTTGAAAGCATGAAGGGGTCACAGAGAGCAGCTGAGACCTGGCACTATGAGAGGCCAGGAAAGGCCACTGGTCAGAGTGCAGCATTGGTTGCAGTGAAGACCCCAGGATTCCAGGGGTCAGGAAGAGAAGTTGAGGTTTTGCATCAGGAGAGGTCAGAAGCAACCTCAGTTTCAGTTGCGTGACTCCCCCAGCTTTTTGGATAAATAAGCCAGGACGACCGTGGCATGCCTACCGAGCAGCGGCAGGTGTGGAATGGAGTTTGGGGCCTGGGCCTAGCGGGAAGAGATGAGTGCTGGTGGTGTGCCACAGAGCGGAGTCGGAGAGAGCGGAGGCTGCTGAAACCCTTTTGGATCCCAGAATATTGTGAGTGAGTTCCCCAGGTGTCCACCCTGAGCTACTTTTGGACTTAGGTTTTTGTTTTGTGTGTGCCTGATTCTACCCCTTTGAAAAGACAGACAGTGACTTGTTTTGATTTTACAGCAGCCCACATTAAGAGGACTTTATAATAGACTGTGAACTTTTAAGGTTTGGACATGTATAAGGACTGTGGGGCTGTTTAAGTTTGTACGGGCTTAGGGTTTTTGTTCATGTTAGCATCATACTTTGGGATAAGACTGGGAAAGGTGGTGGTTTTAATAGTGTGGATGTGTTTTGTGTGTCACAAGTTGACCAAGGGGTCAATGTGCTGGATAGCTTTAGTGTCAACTTGGACACAGCCTATATTTGGGGAGAGCTCAATTGGGGGAATTTCTCCATTTATTGGCCTGTGGCCACATCCTGTGGAGTATTGTCTTGATTGTTGGCAGTGTGGGAGGGCCCAGCCCCCAGATGAGTGTGGTGCCGCCCTGGGCATGTTGTTGTGTACCATATAGGAAGGCAGGCTGGGCATGAGCCAGGGGAGCAAGCCAGTGAACAGCATTCCTCCCATGGCTTGTGCTTCAGATCCTGCCTCCAGGTTTAACACACCACCGACCTGCAGTTCTTTGCCTTGGCTCCTAAGTGATGAACTGTTGACCCGGAGATGTAAGCTGAATAAACCCTTTCCTCCCCAAGCTGTGTGCTGTCAGTCAGAGTGTTTTTCACAGCACAGGAAGAACAAACTAGAATAACCAGCTTACTGGAGTGAGATGATGATCGTAGAGTGATTTTAATTTTTAATTTCCTTAATTATTAATGATGTTGAACACTTTTAACGAGGTTTACTCACACATCTTTACTTCATTCACTGGGTGAAATCTCTTTTCATCTCCTATTTACTCGACACTCCTTTTGAGTGGGTAATTTTTTTTCTTCTGTTTTTTTGAGAAGGTATTATACATTCTGGATGTTAATGCTCTGTCAGATGTATCACGTGGTGAAGGTTTCTCCGATTCTCTGTGGATTTCTCTCTTCACGTCGCCTTTGTTCTTTCACTGTACAGAAAGGCTTTTGAGTTTGATGAGCGCCCACTTTGTCAGCTGTTTGACCCTTATTTGGACCTCGTGCAGCTGCTGTTTGATTAAAGAGTCTTTTCCTATCACTAATTGCTGCCAAATTTCCTTCTATCACCCTTAAGAGTGTGGGTTTCACATTGAGGTCTTTTGATCCATTGGAGTTTGATTTTGATCAGGGTGAGAGATGGGTTTAATTTTGTGTTCTTCTACAAATGGCGATGAAGTTGTTTTTGCCAGCACCATTGCTGAAGAAGTAAATCTTTCCACCATAAGAGCTTTTTTGTTCCCTTTATCAAATATAGAGGTGTCTGAAATTGTATGAGCTAAAGATTGGATCTTCTAATTTTAGTTCCATTGGTGATGGGATCTGTTTGTTTGACAAGTACCATGCTGGTTTTATGACTAAGCCCTGAATATAGTTTGAAGTTCTGGTAAAGAATGACAACCCTCATATGCATCTTTTGCCTTCAGGTTTGCTTTGACTAGTCAGGGTCTTTTGTTATTCCATAAGATGAAATTTAAGGACTTTTTTTCCAGAGTTTGTGAAAAAAACTCATGTGGATTTTAATTGGTTTACATGATCTGTATATTAATTTGGGTTAGAAATGGACTCATTTTACAATAGAATGTTTCAATCCTGAGCATGGGAGGTTTTTCATCTTTTTGTGTTGCATTGTCTTCAATTTCCTTCTTCAGGGTTAATTTTTGTTCTAGAGATTGTTGGTGTCTTTTGTGTTGGTTGTTGCCTAAGGTGGTTTTGGTTTTTTTTTTTGGAGGGGGGCTATTGTGAGTGGAAGGTCTCTTGATTCCTTCTCCAGTTGTTTTTGTTGGTTGTTGGTGTAAAGAAAGGCTATGCATTTTCTAGGTTATTTTTTATCCTGCCAGTTTACTGAAAAACTTAATCATTTCTGGAGTTTTCTAGGTGGAGTTTTAGCATCCCTCAGGTAAATATTCATATCATCTGCAAAAAAAGGTATAGTTTGACTTTCCTCTTTTCCAATTAGTACTCCTTTAATTTCCTTTCTTGCCTATTGCCCAAAAAGCTTTCAAGCACTATACAGAAAAGGGAGTGGGAAGGCAGACTTGCCAAGTTCCTGCCTTTAAGGGGAATGCTTCTAATTTTTCTCCATTTAGGATGATTGTTAGCTGTGGATTTGTTTTATAAGGCTTTGATTATGTTGAGGAGTGTTCCCTTCAGTCCTTTTCCCTGGATCTTGTCAAAGGCTTTCTATGGCGATCAATTGAGGATCTGATGTTGATTTTTTGTCTTCCAGTCCATTTATGCGTTTTAATGATATTTTATTGATTTACATATGTTGAACCATCACCTTTGCATTCTCTGGTATGAATCCAACTTGATCATGATTAGGATGATCTTTTTTGTATGTGGGTCTATATGCAATTTGCAAGTATTTTGTTGAGAAAATTTGCATCTATGTTCATAAAGAGATGTGTCTTTAGTCTCTTTTGTGTTGCATCTTTACCCTGGTTTTTGTATTAGAATGATGCTGGGCTTCATAGAAGGAATTTGGGAGATTTCCCTCTGTATCGTTTGAATATATTCTTTAATAAAACATTAAGACAGCAAAAAGGACATATATTTCTTATAAGAACTTTGCAAGGTACTCTTTTTCTAAATTATAAATATTTCATGTAATTTATATTACCAAATTATATATACATATAATTTGAGGGGATAGATATTCAGAGTTCACCAACATAAGTTATTTTTCAGAGGAGAAGGAAAATGATACTGTCTGTAACATTAACATGTCCCTACAATATTACTAGAAGCTCTTCCAGAAAAGTGGGTTTATGCAGCTTCTTCCTAGAGATCATTAGGGGTGGGAGGGGGTTGAAAGAGCCACAATTTCTCGTGTCAGGTTATAGGGCTCCCTGAAGCTGAGAAGACCACCGGGATGTGTGATGGACATCACAGGCAAGTGCTTGGAGTCCACTGCTGTGAAGGTCCCTAGGCAGTGCAGAAGCCGAACATTGAAGCCCACCATGAGCTACTCATGGTGTTATGCTAATCAACTGAATGAAGGATGTTTTTGATAAAATATAGAGGCAAACCGGGTGTGGTGGTGCACACCTTTAATCCCAGCATTCAGGAAGCAGGGCAGGTGGATCTCTATGAGTTCAAGGCCAGCCTGGTCTACATGGAGAGTTCCAGGACAGCTGGGGCTTCAGGGAGACCCTGTCTCAAAAAGACCAAATATGTATACATATTTGCAAGATATTTTCAAAACCTAATGTCTTGAATATGTCAGGAGACCTCATTTATATGAACCTATAGCAATGGTGTCAATATGGACAAGAACTATGCAAACCCAAGCACAAAAAATCTCCAGTATAGAACTGTGGAAATGGGCAGCAGTCCTCAAACTTAGCCAAGAACTATTGTTAGCTGATTAGTAGTTGGTTAGGAACAGCTAGTCTTCTTAAGAGGGACTCCAGATGTGTCGATTAGACCTCAGTGGATGAAATTATACTGAAGGATGTTTGAGGACACTAACTCGACTCAATAGGCCTTAACACAAATGACAAATGAGTTGGGGGAGGGGGGTGAATATGATCAAAATATATATGAAATTCTCAATAAAATAAAAGTCATTTTAATAGTTTTAATTAATACAATTAGTTATTTTGTAAGTCTTCAAGTTATTTTAATGTCTTCACCTTTCTCTTTAATATCACTAAAGCAAAAATTTGCTCTAAGTAAATTATTTCATTTTTATTAAATCTCAGAATCCTCATTTGTAAAAACCCTTAAAAGACCGAAGGCTATGATACTTACTAACAAAGTTTTAAAAGGCACTTAATACCATATATTTATTTATTAAGGCAGATTATAGTTACATAAATATAAAATTTGCATGTTGGATGAAATAGATACAGATGACTCAGGCTTCAAAAATTATTTGAGACCAATAATGTGGCATGGGCAGAGTAAATATAAGACTGAATTTTAGAAAGAGAAGACTGTCATTGAAGCCTTATGAATGTTGCCTTTAAAATGTGCTAGATATTATTTTCTCAGTTGATAATTGATATAATTATATTTAAACCATTTGTTTAGAAGAAAAACAAATTATTATTCAAACTTATTTTCATACGCAGCTTCAAGATATTCAGTATTTGACAGAGAACATCTGGGCATCCCAGTCCATCCTCAGTGCCTGGGATGATATCAACGACCTGGTCATGGTCAGGTGGGATAAATCGATGGAGTGGTCCCCCTGGAACTGCATTCTTCTCACCAAGGATGAAGCAGTAGCTCATCTCAAGTTAAAGAGTATTGAAGAGGTAAGATGTTAGACTTAGAAAATTTAATTTAGTCATGCGGCTAATCACTGGAATTATTATGGGTAACTTGAGTCTCCTTTAAAATTTTCTGTGAATGGTTGGTGTTTCCATTGGGTCAGGGAACAGATCATATGGACTGACAATAATAATACTTGTGGATGGTATATATGGCAGAAATTAAAATTAAAAAGAAGGTAAGGTACACTTTTAGTAAGGATAAGAGATTTTAACATGTAAGTAGGATTATCTCATCCTTTTCTAATCAGTTAGAGCATATGAATTCTATGCAGGTAAGGACTTTGTTTCAGTTATTTGCATCTATATCTCTAATACCTATAATAATGCCTATTGAAGAATAGGAGAACAAAAAGTATTTGTTGAATAAACAAAAGGATGTATGTATGGGTTACTTATACTTATTGGAAATGCCAGTTAATGCAACCAATGTAGAAACCAGTGCGGATATTTCTCAACATACTAGAAATAAAACTGCTACATTGATAAAGCTATGTCACTTTGAAATATTTGCCTGAATGGATTTAAGTCAGCACACCACAGAGATACCTGCATGCCATGTTTACTGTGGTACTGTTTATCGCAGGGAATCTATGCAGACAACTGTGATGCCCCATTAACTGAAGAACAGATAAAGAACACACACACACACACACACACACACATATGTATATATATGGAGAGAGATAGTTTTATTGAGAACATCGTGTTAAACAAAATAAGTCAGAGTCGAAAAGACAAATAGCATATGCTTTCTATCGTATATGGAATCTAAATTTAAAAAATAGTATAGGAAAGTAGGAGGGCTATTTATGGATAGAGGGGAGGTGAGAATAAGAAGCAAGAGAGGGTAAGGAGGAGCAATGTATGGTATCCTGTGTGAAGAGGCTATTATAAAACCCATTATTTCAAGGACACCTCTAAGGAAAAAAAATTTTTTTTTTTTAATCTTTTTGAGACAAGGTCTCACTGTAGCCCCAGCTGGTCTGGAACTCATTATGTAGACCAGGCTGGTCTTGAACTCCCAAGATCCGCCTGCCTTTGCTGGGATTAAAGATGTTGTGCCACTACACCTGGTAAGACCAATTATTTTGTATGCTTATAAAAAATCCACATAAAACAACTATCTAAATATTGACTAAATAATGCATATTATCATTATGTAGGAATTATGGAACCCCGAATTTGCCCTTTATTTATCAACAGAAGTCTGCCTGAAGAAACAGTCTGTGGTCAAATGTTTACAGTGTTATCATCTAAATGGCATCATACTGACAAGGCTCCAGCTTTCACTGGCTTCCTTGTTCCTAGGAGTGGAGAAAACACTGTGGAATTAAATACCAATTTCAGTGGCTTATAAGATGCCATCTGTAAAACATTCTGATGAAGAGTGCCCTGACTCCGTGTCTTTAAGTCATTAGATTAAGGCACATTTAATTCCATGCAAGACATAAGCTAGTGGAAAACAAGGAGATGACATCAAATATAGTCATTTTGAATAGAATGCTATTCTCTGACTAGTTATTATTTTTTTGATGGAAGTTTGAGGGAATAGTGTAAAGAGAAGAAATTTGTTACAGTTTTAGACTTTTCCAATAATTTTTGAGTTCTAAGAAAAAGACTATGAAAAATTTCACTCCAGGGACTAAAAGAAAGGGCAGAAAGAAATTGAAGCTGTGTTAAATGTTATATTTAGTAAACTAAGCTGCTTCATAAATATTGAATCACTGGAAGCACAGCCAATGTTAGCAATATCTTTTCATCAAGGACCACAGTGAAATTGAAGTTCATTCCCAAAGCTGATATTCCAGTTCCTCTTCAATTAATCCACACAACTCCCTTTGTGTGTTTAATTAAATCATTGCAGTCTCAAATTAAATGTTCTATTCACATGTACTTCTAGTGTCAGGATGCCAGTCTTTCTGAATTTCTGCAAATGAAGCAATGGTTCTAACTCAAATTCTAAGAACATTTACCTATTTTTCACCTTGAGCGGTCTTTCAAGCATTAATATCCATTCTGGTTATTGAATAGTTTAGATTTTGCAGAAAATTAAATATTTCTAGAATACCCTTAGTTCACAGTGATATCTGCTCTTCCCAGAAGCAAAGCAAACACCAGTAAACAATAGCAAACACTTCGAGTTTACAATAAACTTGACTTCTTGCAATAAATCAGGAAAAGCTTTTGTTCTATGAACATTAAATGAGGCAGATAAACGTTTCATCACATACAGATTTGCCAATGTCTGGACAATCATTTTTAAAAAAATCTTCTATCCTGTCCCAGTTTTTTCCTATCCTTGTCATTTAAAATCTGTGAGATGTTAAGATTTGCCCTCTTCACATCATAAGATTTTTAGAAGATTAAAAGTGTGGGATTAAAAACAAAGAATGAAAACAGTCCTCATCTTGAACTTTGACTCTGTCCCTCATGAGGGAAAAGAGGGCACTTTTGTAAGGCTTTAAAAATACTCTCATTTTGGGAGCTGAAAGGATGGCTCAGCTAGAACACTGGCTGCTCTTGCAGAGGACTCAGGTTCAATTCTAAGCACCCACATGGCAGCTCACAACTATCTATCACTCTAGTTCTAAGGCATCTGAAGCCATCTTCTGACCTTTGTGGGCATTGCACGACATGGGTACACTTACATACATACAATACACTTCATACACATAAAATAAAAACAATAAATAAAATACTAAGCATACTCTAGTTTTCTCATCTGTAACAAGGGGACAATGCTTTCGCATCCTGGGGAAGCTTTGAGAATGAAGTAGCCTGTTAAAAGATCATGGCTTAGTGCTTGGTCTCAGTTATCATGGGTAGTAACTGTGGCCATGAAAGTAAGGATATCCCTACCTAATGCTTTCTTTTCTTTAGGGCTTTGACTTTTCTGTTTTGCCCTCTAAAGAGATCTGTAGTGAGAAAGGAATGTGTTAACTCTCAGAAAATAAATTTTAGAAAGTGATACAGGTAGCCCTTGTGATTTGGTTGAAAAGAGTCTGATTGAGAAGGATGAAGATAATAGCTGATACTTATTAATTTAGCCAGGACTTACTTCGAATGTGCTAGATACTGTGTAAAGTGATTAGATGGGGAAAGACACAAAGAAATGTAATGAACAGTGTTCATTGTTTCATCTGCATTCAGAATCAGCCAAAATAAGAGACTGAGCCAATGCACAATAACCTAATCTAATGAGATTTTAGGTTTCTGCGTAACCACTAGTCTAGAGACTTCTCACTCAGTCCTCTAACCTTTTCCTCAGCCTCTGCTAACTCTGGCTTTTGCCCTCCTTCTTGTGCGTTCAGGGATAAAATAGGAACCTCATGCTGTAGATCTACTGTCCATGTATGGCAAAATGATAAAGGCGCTTGATGGTGTGTGCTCCTACTCTTAGGAATCTCCTTAAGACTTCCTGGGAGCCTTCTCTGAATGTGTGTATAGGTTTATAAGCTTGCCATTTGCCACCCTTAGCTGGAATAAAACCTAGGTCCATGCTACCCCGTATTGAGCCATGACTATCAACACAAATGGCAGAGAGAAAGAATGTGAAGCTTTAACTAGTAGTGCCTTGGACTTAGAAAGGTCAGAGGAAGAAGCTGCTGGTAAGCTTCTACATTGAAGCATCATAGGAGCTAAGCCCTGAAAGATGATGGACAAGTGAGAAAAATGTATGGCAGGATGGAAGACTGTAATATATATATATATATATATATGTCAGGCTGGAGCCAAGAGGCCAGGACACTGAGGCATGGTGGTGTGTTATCTGGAAAAATAAAAATAGATTTGTGGCTTTTTGTAGATTTTTTACTCTCTCTCTCTCTCTCTTTCAGGGATATGGAAGTTTTTTTCTTCACAAGATCAAACACAAGCATATCTTGGCTAAGAATTATTTTTCTCAGGTTCCAGTGCTGGCTTCATTTATACTTGAAGATGAGGAAGCGATCAGAAGTAAATACGTCATGGATAAGCCACCTAAAATTATAGAAGCACCTGGGACTCTACTTTAGTGGGTTCCAAAGCATTTGTTTAATGCTGAGCATTTCTGATCTCTGATAAGGAAGTGGTACAGGGATCATGTGATTCTTTTAATTAAACTTTGTTTTTCATAATATTATAAGGTGTATGAGGAGAAAACTATACGAATGAGCCATTGTTAGATTAATAGTGTTAACTTATTCTGTAATTTTATTATGAATAATTTAAAGAGAATATTGTATTTTTACCTATTTTCATGTTAAATTTAAAAATATGAATTACTTCATAGTTAAAATACAACAGCCAAACAAAATCTTGGCCCAGCTTTCAATGCAAATAATTTACTTAATATAATATAATTTTAGGATTGCATTATTTCTTATAAATAAGATTATATTTTCATATAGGGATTTGAATTTTAACCATTTATTGTCTGCCTTTATCTTTTAACCTTCTTATAATCAAAGAAAGGAAATTGTAAACAAAAAAAAATCTGCATTCCATAGCATGAAGAAGGGAAAAGATGGCAATATTATCCTTTGGAGGAGACTTCTTGTGGGGGCAATGGTGAGATTCTGTACGAAGTATGAACTTGATCAAATCAGCTGTACCAACTCACTTCACAATAAACTAAATGAATAAACTTGACTGCATATCTGTCTGGAATCTGCGGTGATCAAGGATGATGTATCAATAGGTGGTAAACCTAAAATAGCATGATTCAAGAAGAATTTATGTACAAGGAACCGGGTTTAAGATGTAAATAACATGTAGGGAAACTAAAGGAATAGCACAAGAATCCCAGGCCAGATTCAGCCATGCTAAAGCTGCCACATAGTCTCTAATGACCTTGTGGAGCAAGAAGCCTGATCTCAAGAACCAGAGAAATAAGCCCCAGTTTCACAGTCCTCCCTGTGCCAATCTCATTCATTGGTTCTCCACTGAAAAAAATCAAAAGGAAAGCAGAGGGTCAAAGTTCATATGGTTTCAAAGCAAAGGGCAGGGTAAAAGGGTCAGCAGATCTAAAGGGCCGAATAGAATGTTCCAGGACAGGGGGACAACCGAAAGCAAGGATGTGATCCCAGCGACAATGTTTCATTATGTATACCACAGAATTACAGAAAAAAAAATATACTTTTCCTCCTAATTCTAATCTGCAGTTAATGAGGGTGCTCTTTCAAGTTTAGCAATTAAGAGAGGGCTAGATATTTTGTTCCATATGAACGTTTGACAATATTTTAGCAACACATTTCTAGTATGTTTACAGTTTTTCTTTGGCAAAACCAAGGCATGTAGCAATTGTCCTTAAGTAACTAAATATCTAGGAGGAAAGTATTTTTTAAAATCAATAATCTCTGGATTGTAACATTACAGGAACTTCTCAACAGCAGATTATAGATGGGACTAGATCAGAACCAGTCTGCTCATTGATGTAATGGCAACCCTTTATCTAAGATGTCTGGGTTTACACAGGAATGAACATACCCGGACTTTTGTAACATTATCCAGAAGAATTTAGAAGCCCTGTGTCCTCTGCAAGAGCAGTTGGTGCTCTTAACTGCTGAGCCATCTCTCCAGCCCCAGGTTCTTGTGTATTGTATAAGAAACCAGGCGCAGCATGAGCCAGGGGAGAAAGCAGGTAAGCATTCCTCCATGGCCTGTGCTCCAGCTCCTGCTTCCATGTTCCTGCCCTAAGATCCTATGCTGGCTCCCTCAGTGATAAACTGTGACCTGGGAGATGTAAGACAAATAAACCCCTTCCTCCCCAAGTTGGTTTTAGTAAGAGTGTTTTGTCACAGCCAACTAGAACAGTTGCTTTTTACCAGAATATTTTATCACAGAAAAAAAACAAGAACAAAACATATGATTTTGCAACTCCTCCAGTATGCACACTAATTCATACTAGACCAGTTTTCCTTACCTAGTATGAGATCTAGCAGGCATCTACATTTAATCCACAGGCCAGTCCAATGAAGGCAATTCCTCAGCTGAGGCTCCCTCAACCCAGGACTGTCAAGTTGATAATAAAGCTATCCAGCATGGCAACTTAAGGGTACCAGAATTTTAAGCCAGACATTTATCTGGCTTAAAATTCTGGTACTCTCCACAACTGGCCTTCCTTTCATCCATTCCTCTTTTGCCACATTTTCCCTCAATTCTCCTCTCTCTCCATCCCACTGAATCCATCCAGCGGGGGGGGGGCTTTCTTGTCATGTCTGGGACACATTATTTATCACATCATATTACCCTTTCTCCTGCAGTGTTCCCTGAGCCTTTGGTATAGGACATACATTTTAGACCTTTCATTTAGGGTTAGGAACCTATGATCACTCATTGTCTGCATTTTGACCAGTTGTGACTCTGTAATCATTTCTATATATTGCAAAAAGAAGCTTTAATGAGTGTTCCCCTTTTGGTCAGGAGATGTTATATGCCACAGTAAGACCCTGTCATATTCAACAGAAAAAAATGCAATTCATGGATTAACATACCATCCAAATATCTGTGTCTATACCAAAGTAACCTATGATAACAATTAATACTGTTTAAATACCTATATATCTAATTGCTTGTGCTTCATTAGTAGGATCGAAAGATTATTCCTGGACAAACTGTCAGCCCATGAAAGAAAGCAGCCAGAAGTGACCAGAGTCCAAGACAACAGCTCCAGAGAAAGTAGACTGTTTTGCTTCTCATCCACCTGTGCCCCTTGTCTAAGCCTAGGGAAAAATCTGCGGAAGAGGGGGCGTGGTAGAATGTAAGGGCTGTGATTGGGGTGAACGGTGAACCTACAGCAATATAGCCTGGACACTCATTTGATCAACTAACTGTAAGCTCCTTAAAATCAAAAGAACATATCTCCACGCAATGTACAGTGGAACAGGAATACAATTCCATTCCAAAGGGAGGAATAGAGGCATTAGGTGAGGAAATACTGGACCAAAACAAGACAAAACCCAGCAGGGCCAATGCCAAGTCCATGTAGACTCCACATGCAAACTTCTGGGACTTGACTTCCCAAGGGCTTAGATGGCTCAGCTTTTCAGCTTTGCTTGCAACAAAATCTCTTTCTAGCCGTACCTACCCTCCCTGTATGCCAGCTCTCCTTGGCGAATATCTCTACCAGGTCCTGGCATCTCGAATGTCTTCTTGGGGTGTGCTCCGCGCCACCTAGACTTCACATTCACAGCATTCATGCAATGGCCTGCCAGGGCCTACTTTATGCAGGGACACCCCTGCTTGCACTCTGCCTGACCTTGATGCTCTCTGAAACCGTGGCGAGAAGAACTGATGACCCCTTCCTCTTCTGCCCACTTCATGCTCTAAAGCCAGCACCACGTGGAATGAACGGCCAAGTTTGGCTGCATTTTGGGATGGAGTCTCTCCTACATTAACCACATTTGCCATTTTTCTCTGCCCTGGACTAAGCCTGGAGGATTACTGGTGTGGTCTTGCCTTGAAGGTACTGATTCTTTTATTTACTTGTAAATCTACAGGCCTCTCCTTAATTGCTTTGATCTCCTTATGAAAGGGAGCTCTCCTTCACATGCCTTGCCCCCACATTTAATCTTCCTAGTTGCAGTTTTCAGATCTAAACTGTACATTCGGCATTTCCTTCTGCCCCATTAGCTCTTTCACTGTTCGGCAACAATATTCCACAGTAAAAGCTACGTCACCATTTTTATGTTAGGCTGTCTTGAAAAATCCTCTGCCAAAGACATTAATCCACCGCTTTTCAACTTAGCATCAGGCAAGCAGCTGGGCTGCAGGCAACTCCCAGACTCTTTATCAAAATATCCCGTTGCTGCCTAAGTCTTATATTTTCCTCTGAAACTACATCTTTTGCAGCCATGCTTCTTCCAGGCCTCCACTGGAATGGCCCCTAGCTCTTCTTTTTTTTTTTTGTTTTTAATAGTTTTTTTTATTTTATTTATTTTGGTATGTGTATCAATGCACTGTCTGCTTGAGGTTTGTGCAACCCGTGTCGTGCATGCCCGCGGAGGTCAGAGAAGGGTCTCGATTCCCCGGGAACTAGTTTCTCCCTGGAATTTGGAAGTTTCAGACCGGCTCTGTGTGCCCTGTGGGGGCTGGGGATCGAACCCGGGTCCTCTGGAAG
>VZQC01006553.1:1336217-1352244 GCA_009823505.1 Rhizomys pruinosus
AGAGCATGAAGTTTGGCAAGAAGGGAAGGGTCATCAGTTCTTCCCCACGGTTTCAGAGAGCAGCTCAAGTCAGGCAGAGTGGAGCAGGGGTGCCCTGCATAAAGTAGGCCCTGGACAGGCCATATGCATGATGCTGTGAATGTGGAGCTCGGGGTTGGGCGTCGGAGCACCCAAGAAGACATGTCGAGATGCCAGGACCGTAGAGATATTGCCAAGGAGAGCGCATACAGGGAGGGTACCGGCCTAGAAAGAGATGTTGTGTTGCAAGCAAAGCTGAAACAGCTGAGCCATCTAAGCCCTTGGAAGTCAAGTCCCAGAAGTTTTGCATGTGGAGTCTACATGGACTTGGCATTGGCCCTGCTGGGTTTTGGTCTTGTTTTTGGTCCAGTATTTCCTCACAATGCCTCTATTTCCTCCCTTCGTGGGAATGGGAATGTGTATCCTAGTTCCACTGTACATTGGGGGATATATGTTTCTTTTGATTTTACAGGAGCTTACAGTTAAAAATAAGAGATTGGCCTGAGTCTCAGAAGAGACTTGGACTGTGGACTTTTGAATGGCATTGAGACTGGTAGAGACTATGGGGACTTTCAAGGTTGGACTAAATGCATTTTGCATTTTATATGGTCAGGAGCCTATGGGGGCCAGGGAGTGGAATGTGGTGGTTTGAATGTGTGTCCCCCATAGGCTCTAGGTATTCAGACATTTGTCTCCAGTTGGTGGCGTTGATTTTGGAGGTCTTGGAGGGTGTGGCTGTGCTAGAGGAAGTGCGTTGTTGGGGGCAGGCTTAGCGAGTTTTAACAAGCCTCGTGGTCTCCAGTCTTTCTCTCTGCTTCCTGTGCTCTTTGCAAGATGTGACCCTCGGTTTGCTGCTCCAGATCCAGCCACCACGCCTCCCACCACAATGTACTCTAGTTCCCTGGAACCGCCAATCCTAAGCTCAAATAAACTCTTCCTTTTATAAGTTCCTTGGTCATGGTGCTTTATCACAGCAACAGAAAAGTGACTAATACACTAGGCAAGCTCTCCACTACTGTGCTAACCCCCCAGCCTCCTCTGGAATCCATATGTGATATCAAGGCTTTCTTCTAGTGGCCTGTGTTGGCTTTCAGCACCCTTTCCTTTCCAGGCCATATCACCCAGACTGCTGTTTTTGTGCTCATATTGCCTCCTTTTACCATGTGTCTGTGTCTTATAATGATACCCTCATTTGATTTGGAGCCTACCTACTTAACCCAGGATGATCTCATATCTAAAGATGTAGTTACTTTTATTTTGTGTATATGAATGTTTGCCTGCATGTATATATGTGCACTATGTGCATGCCTGGTGCCAGAACAGATGCTGAGCTTAAGTCTATGTATTAAAACACTTTATCAAAAATAGGGTTGGATACACAGGGTCTGAGTGCCAGGCCATGTAAATATCTCTTTTTTCATTTTTTTTTGAAGTTTTGTGTATTTCATACAACATTTCTTAATCAAATTTAGAACTAATTCCTCCTCCTTGCCCCCTACCCATCAGAGCTCATGCATTCTGCCATACATATCTTTCTTTTTTTTTCTTTTTTTTTAGGAATTCTCATTTTCCCCTTTAATCTTATATTACTCTAAAGTATGCATACATACCCTTACCCCCATATGCCACAATTACAAACTCTGAAAATAAGTGGTAGGTTAATTCTAGATCCCATTAAGGTATTCACATATAATGGTACAGTTGCTTTCAGGTAAAGAAAAAAATATATACATACACACATTGCTCAGTTTGCCTTACTATTAGATATTTGATGCTAGCATCCACAGAAGAGGGATACCATTTGTCCTTTGTTTTTCTGGGGCTGTGTTACTTCACTTAGCATAATGTCTTCTAGTTCCATCCATTTACCTGAAAAGTTCATGATGTCATCTTTCTTTACTGCTGCATAGAACTCCATTGTGTAGGTGAATCACATTTTCTCTATTCACTCGTTGGTTGAGGGGCACTTGGGAATAAACTGTAATGTTAACTCCGAAATATGGTTTAGCAAATGTCACTTTCCCTTTAATTTTATATTACTCTAAAATATGAATATATACCTTCTACCCATATATGTTAATTACGATGTCAGAAAGTAAGTGGTAAATTAATTCTAGGGACCATTAAAGGATTCAAATTATAACTGACAGTTGCTTTACTGAAAGAAAGATAGAACAATAATGTTTGCTTAGCTTTGCCTTTCAATTGGGGGATTTGGTGCTAGCATCACAAATAGAGGGAAACAATTTCCCCATTTGTTTTTGTGGGGACTGTGTTACTTCAAACTTAGCATATAATGGCTTCACAGATCCAATCATTTACCTGCAAATGTTCATATGTCATCTTTCTTTACTGGCCTAGTACTCCATTGTGGTAGAGGTACCTCCACAGTTTTTTGTAATTCCCCATCTCAGTTGAGGTGCATTTTGGGTGGGTTCCACTCTTCCCTATTGTGAAGAGTGCGCTGCAATAACATGGATATGCATGTATCTTGTGTTAAGATGAGTCTTGTGGGTTATACACCCAGTGTGTTATGGCTGGGTCAGGTGGTAGGCCATTTTGATTCTTTTAAGGGTTATCCACACTCTTTCCTCAGTGGTTTAATGAGTTTTTACATCCACCGATGCATTGGAGGAGTGTTCCCCTTTCCCACAAACCATCCAGCCCAGCTGGTGGTCTTTTGTTTCTTTGATCTTATCCACGTGTTATTTGAGAGTGAATGAGTACCTTAGGTGGTTTTTAAAAATTTTGCATTTCTTAATTGTTTATGACGTTTGAACACGCTTTTAAGATGTTATCTCAGCCATTTTTCCTTCTCATTGTGCAGTTATCTATCGCTTTTTTTTTATACACACAATAATATTTATTTATTTTCTTTGCTTTCGATGTGGACCCGCATGTAACTGTCTGCATGCAAGTCCCTGTGCAACGGTGTCGTGCATGCCGCGGAAGGTAGAAGTGGGGTGTCGATTCGACCCTGAGCTGGAGTTCTCCAGGATTGAGGTTTCAGTCAACAGTTCTCAACCGCCATATCGGGGTGCTGGGGAATCGTAACCCGGGTCTCTGCAAGAAGCAGTCGGCGCTCTCACAACCGCTAGGCCATCTCTACACTCCCTCCACGCCCCAGTATTATCTTATTTACGTCTATCTCTTTACTCTTCGCCTTCTTGCTCTCAGTGGGTCATTGTGGTGTTCTTTCTTTGTTTGTTTTTGTGAGTTTCATGGTATTCTGATTAATCTCTGTCAGATGTATCAGTGGCGAAGGCTTTCCCTCCCCACTGCTGGTGGGTTTTCTTCTCACTTCATTGATTGTTCTTCTTTGCTGTACAAAACATTTATTGTTATAATTAGATACCACTTGTCCAATTGTTGACCTTATTTCCTGTACACAGCTTTGATTTAGAAAGTCCTTTTCCTATACCTATGTCCTTGTGGTTTAGCTGCTCAACGTTTCTTTATTCACCTTCAGAGTTTTGGGTTTCACATTCAGGACTTTGATCCATTTGGAGTTGATTTTTGTACAGGGTGAGAGGTAGGTGTTTAATTTTGTTGTTCTACAAATGGTGATACAGTTTTGCCAGCACCATTTGCTGAAGATGCTGTCTTTCCTCCACTGAGTCTTTTTTGGCCCCTCTGTCAAATATGAGGTGGCTGAAATTGTATGAGGTCAAGTTTGGATCTTCAGTGTTATTCTATTGGTCTATGGATCTGTTTTAGTGCCAGTACCAGGCTGTTTTTATGACTATAGCCCTGTAATATAGTTTGAAGTCTGGTATAGTGATCCCCCCTGTATTGTACTTTTTGCTCAGGGTCACTTTGGCTATTTTGGGTTTTTGTTTTTGTTTTTCCATGTAAATTTAATGTTTTTTTCCAAGTCTGTGAATAAACTCCTGGGGAATCTTTTTTCTCCTGGGGATTTTAATTGGGATTGCATTGAATCTGTATATTCATTTGGGTGGAATGGACATTTTTACTATATTAATTTTTCCAATCCATGAGCATGGGAGGTCTTTCCATCTTCTGATGTCTTCTTCAATCTCCTTCTTCAGGTGTTTAAAAATTTTGTTGTAGAGATCTTTGGTGTCTTTGGTTATGTTTGTTCCTAGGTATTTTATTGTTTTTGTGGCTTTTGTGAGTGGGAAGTTCTTCTTGTATTCCTTCTCCAGTTGCTTGTTGTTGGTGTAAAGAAGGGCTACTGATTTTTCCTCCATTAATTTTGTATCCTGCCACTTTGCTGAAACTCTTAATCATTTCTAGGCGTTTTCTGGTAGATATTTTAGCATTCCATAGGTAAACTATCATATCATCTACAAAGAGAGATAGTTTGACTTCCTCTTTTCCAATTAGTACTCCTTTAATTTCCTTTTCTTGCCTTATTGCCCTAGTAAGCATTTCAAGCACTATATTGAAGAGGAGTGTTCCTGCCTTTAAGGGGAGTGCTTTGAACTTTTCTCCATCTAGGACGATGTTGGCAGTGGGTTTGTTGTATATGGCTTTAATTATATTGAGGAATGTTCCCTCCTGTCCAATTCCCTTTAGTACTTTAGTCATGAAGGGATGTTGAATTTTGTCAAAGGCTTTTTCTGCATCAATTTAGATGATCGTGTGGTTTTTGTCTTTCAGTCCATTTATGTGTTTTATGATATTTATTGATTTACATATGTTGAACCATCCCTGCATCTCTGGTATGAATCTAGCTTGGTCATGATGGGTGATCTTTTTGATGTGGGTCTGTATGCAGTTTGCAAGTACTTTGTTCAGAAGTTTTGCATCTATGTTCATTAATGAGATGGGTCTATAGTTTTATGTTTTGGTTGTATCTTTGCCTGGTTTTGGCATTAGAGGGATGCTGGCTTTGTAGGAGGAAATTGGGAGGTTTCCCTCTGCTTCTATCCTTCTGAACAGTTCAAGTAATAATGGTTGTAAGTCCTCTTTAAACATTTTTTAGAATTCTGTCGTGAAACCGTCTCGTCCTGGGCTTTTTTTAGTTGGGAGGTTTCTTATTACATTTTCAATTTCCTCATATATTATGGGTCTGTTTAAGCTGTCAGTCTCTTCTTGGTTAAGCTTCGGTGAATTCCAGGATTTCAAATATTCATCCATTTCTCTTAGGTTTTAAAATTTATTAGAGTATAGGTTTTTTAAGTATTCTCATATGATTGTCTGGGTCTTTTCTTTGTTGTGATGTTTCCCATTTCATCATGAATTTTATTGATTTGGCATTGCTCTTTCTTTCTTTTGGTTAACTGGGCTAGGGAGTCTATCTATCTTTTTTATCCTTTCAAAGAACCAGCTTTTGGATTCATTGATTTTTTTTATATTGTTTTCTTTGTTTCTATTTTATTGATTTCTGCTATGATTGTTGTGATTTTTCTGCCATTTGGGTTTAGGGTTCATTTGTTGTTGTCTCTCAAGAATTTTTTAGCTGCAGTGTTAGTTAATTTATTTGTTCCCTTTCTGTTTTTTTTTTTAATGCATGCACTGAGGGCTATAAACTTCCCTTTTAGGACTGCTTTTAAAGTATCCCATAGGTTTTGCTGCCTTGTATTATCTTTTTTATTTAATTCCATGAATGTTTTTATTTCTTTATTTCTTCCCTGACCCATTTATTCATTAATCAGGATTAGTTGTTTAGTCTCCATGTGTTCTTGTATAGTAGGGCTTATTCTGGAATTAGTATTGAGCTTTATTGCACTGTGGTCTGATAGAATGCATTTTGTATGCTTTTGTGTTCGTAGGGCTTTTTTCTGTGTCCCAGTATGTGATCCATTTTGGAGAATTCTCCATGAGGTGCTGAGTAGGAAGTATATTCTCTGGTGTTTGGGTGGAATATTTGGTATATATCTGTGAGGTCCATTTGGTGTATTGTATTGCTCAGTTCAGATGTCTCTTTGTTTATTCTTTGTCTAGTTGACTTATCTAAAGGGCTCAGTGGGGTATTGAAATCCCACCCACTATTAGTGTGCTGGGATCAATCTGTGCTCTGAGGTCCTGTAGAATTGTGTTTATAAAGTTTGGTGTACTGCAGTTTGGTGCAAATATATTCATGACTGTTAAATATTCATACTTAATTATTCCTTTGATAAGGATGTAGTGGCTCTCTTTGTCTCTTCTGATTAGTTTTACTTTGAAGTCTATTTTGTCTGATATTAGAATAGCAACTCCGGTTTGCTTTTTGGTACCATTTGCTTGGAATATTTTTTTCCATCCTTTCACTTTTAGTTGGTTCCTATCCTTGAGGGTGAGATGGGTTTCTTGTATACAGCATAGAGTTGGATACTGTTTCCTAATCCATTGTCCTAGTCTATGCCTTTTGGTTGGAGAGTTCAGCCCATTAATTGTTAAGGTTATTATTGAGAGATGTGTGCTGCTTCCTTTTACCTTATTTTCTGTTTGCATTCTTGGTCTAGGTTTGTATTTACACTGTTTTGCTTTTATTATTTTCTCTCTCTAGGTGCTTGGGGATAGTTGGTCCTTTCCTCTGACCTTTGAATTTCTTTGAGTATTTTCTGAAGGGTTGGTTTCTTGGTTATTAATTATTTCATCTTGTTTATGTTATTATTTTTCTTTCTCATTCAATTATAATTGACATAGTTATAGTAATCTGAGTTGGCATCTATAGTTGTTTAGTACCTAGAATACTTTGGTCCAAGTTCTTCTGGCTTTCATCATTTGCACTGGAAAGTCAGCTGTAATTCTGATGGGCTTTCTTCTATATGTAGCTTACTGTTTTTCTCTTGAAGCCTTCAGTAATTTGTCTTTGTTTTGAGTGTCTAGAGTTAGTTTTAACTATGATATAGCATGGGGTTTTCTTTTTCTGATCTTGTCTATTTGGTATTCTTTGTGCCTCTTGTATTTGTATGGGTTTGTCATTTTTCATTTTGGGGAAATTTTCTTCTGTTATTCTTTTGAAGATCTGATCAATACCTTTTTCCTGGGATTCTTCTCCTTTCTCTATCCCTATGATGCAGAAGTTTGATGTTTTCACAGTGTCCCATATTTCCTGATTGTTCTACACTTGTTATTTCTTAAAAATTTCATACTCTTATTTTGAGCATTGCAGTTCTTCCACCTTGTCTTCTGGTGTTGATATTCTACTTTCTGCTTCATCCCATCTGTTACTGAGGCTTTCTTTGATCTTTTCCTGCTGATTGAATGAGTATACAATTTCCTTTTTCACTTCATCCTGTGATTTCTCTAGTATTTCCAGTTCCCTTTGGAGCTTGTCATTCCCTCCTTCTGGATCCTTGATTCACTGGTCAGTTTCTGGTTTCATTTCGGCCTGGGCTCTTTTCAGTGTTTCCACTTCATTCCTGATTTGTCATTCTCTCCCTTGATTACTTTGATTATGTCTATTATTGTTCTTTTAAGATCTGTGTCCTAGGTTATCTTTAGGGAGAACTCCTTATTGGAGTCTTCTATAGGACTGCTAGGTTTTGTTGGGGACTTATTTGCTTTTCCCATGTTGTTGATTTTCCTTTGTGTTCTTGGCATGTGGATGTGATTTGTTGTTTATAGTCTTGGAACCCTTGAGCAGGAAGTGACTTGGCTGGGATGGTCCTGGAATTCTGGGCTGGAAGCAACAGGGCTCCAATGGTCCTGGAACCCCGTGCCAGAGGTACCATGGCTGAGAAGGTCCTGGAACCCACCTGCCAAGAAGCCCGCCCTGTCACTGTCCCTGCACCAGAAGTGAAGATACTAGCATGGTCCTGGAACTCTGCACTGGAAGTGACTGAGCTTGGATGGTCTTGGAGCCCTGGGTTGGAAGCTCTGGGGCTGGGATGGTCCTGTGGAGAAGCCTGGCCTCTCACTCATTCTATGGTGGAAGCCACTGTGCTGGCATGGTCCTGGAACCCTGGGCTGGAAGCAACAGGGTTCCTATGGTCTTGGAACCCTGCACCATAGGTGCTGGGGCTTGGAAGGTCCTGGAACCTGGCTACTGAGAAGCCTTCCTTGTCCATGTAAAAATCTTTGTAGAAGTTACCATGCAACCTATTACTGCAGCTTGCTGTCATTCTAATTAATATATCTGAAAAGAGAAATTTTTAGCTCAGAAGGGCCAAATGATATACTTAAGGTGCTGAAATGGAGAATCACAATCTTTTACAACATTCTCAGATGGAAGCCTATTCATAGACATAAATGGAGGGGCACTTAAGGATGTTTACTGTGAATGCTCCTCTAAGTCTTCTCCAGGGCCAGCTCTACTGTTTACCAAGAGGGATGGCTAAAGGAAAAGGTAAATGCCCAGACCTTTTTGGGATTCTTAGAAATTGGCTATGAAATGATTCTGATCTCTACATTCAAAACATCCTTATGATCTATGTATCAGAGTAGGGGTCTATGATAGATAATATATTGATTTTGCCTAAATATCTTTACTAATGGGTTCATTGCAATGGAGACTCATTCTAGAACATAAAACAGTCCTGGAACATAAAACAGAACTCAAGCAGTCAGTTACTGACAATATTCCCATATATTTTCTGCCCCTTGTGGTGAGAGTTCCTATAGTTAGAGTAAGAAAGGCCAGATGAAAGTCTTTAAAAGTACCCCCATCTACGCCTCCTGCAGGAGGAATAGACTAAAACAGCACTGCATCCATGAGTGAACTGATGCTATCCACGACTGGATAGATGACAATTCCTTCCTATCTACTGAAGATTTAAGATGATATAAATCCTAGCAAGTCTTCAAAGTAAAGTAAAGTAAAGTAAAGGTAAATGGAGATCTACAGAAAATAAATAAAATAATATCACCAGGGATACGATTCTATATAAATAAAAAGATTTATCCGTCAGGTAAATAATTATGACCAGCTGTGGATGGCTGAAGACAAAAAATATGGAATCAGTTAGTGGAAAAAGGATGCCATCAATATCAGCTTGAGCTTTGACCCAATTATAGGAATGATTGTTCTAGGAGATTTATACATTTTCTCTTTTGCTTGTGATGTATGCTTTATTATGCATGCTAGCAGTTTACCTTTTTCATTTCTATTTTCCATATTAAATTTACAATGTATTCTTTAGATTACAATTCAGTCAGACTGAGACTGAATTTGAGAAGTAAATAATATATAACCAGTGGCAGATTAATACAATGGTTGTGACTCCTAATGAGAAGAAGGGTAAGAAAGTCATGTGTATGAAGGATAGCGTATCCTATTAGATGGAAACTCAGCATTCAAATCTGGGTACAAGGCTGCAGGGAAGAGCTGAGGAGCCACAGGTATCAGCCAGACCAGTTATCATGCAATTGCCTCTCCGCTTCCAATCCACACTTCTTTCACTTCATTGTGATACTCAAACCAGACTCTAAAAGTAATTTTCTTTTTGCCATGTGGGAACATGCTAAGTACTGTCATGGAGGGACTGTATCAAGGGACAATGTACCAAGGACCTCTGTTTTCATGTGTTTTTTCACTATGTTTCTTTAGTATGTTTTAAGGACAAAGGAACATAATATCCAGTGGTATATACTGCTCAACAAGCTTTTCTAGCTTTTTTTTTTTTTTTGGTGACTGGAAAATGCACTGATGGCATTTATTCTTCATAAGCTTTATCAGCATCTCAATATAAGCCTTCTAGGTGATTCTTACTGGAAGCCTGGAAGGCCGTTTCCTGCTTGCCAACACTAGCTTACAGTGCCATAGACAATTTCTCTTCCATGGCTACATCCTTTATAAGACTGAATCTCAGGCTTACATGGGGCATCCTTCCAAATTTGCTCCTTCTATAGGTGACCTGTTACCACCCTTACAGGTAATGACTGCGGCCTATGTCTACTCTCCTTGAACACTTTACAGTCTCTAGTTAGTAATAGTTACTCACCGGTTATTATTCCAAGAACTCTTTGTGTTAATATTTTCCCCATTCAAAACTGATGTATCAATAAATGTTTAGATTGCCTCTCTCAAATATGTATCATTAGTTTCACTGATGAACAGAAAGACATAATGCTTAATGGACTTTCTAGAATCTGGAAGACACATATACCACCATCATATATGCACTCTTACTAACTGGGGGTCCCTTTTACTGTTGTTTTTTATTTTGTTGTATTAGGACCTCACAATGTATCCAAGGCTGGCCTCAAACTGTAGCCCATTGGTGTTGGATTCAGTTATTTTAGAAAGTCTTAATGACCAGGAGAGAAATTCCTTAAAAGATCTGGGATAAATTATTTCTTCTTTGAAATGGGTTTATCATGGGAGAAGCTGGGTACTTAATAGGAGGAGCTAAGATCAGGAGAGCTGCTCAGTTTCCTGTGATACTGTGGTTGTGCAATGCTGGCGTTCCCACGGAGGTGCAGGAGACTCTGGAACTCTGGGACTGTAGGGGGCATATAAAAAGACCACCAGAGGAGCTTGGGGTTTCACTCCACATTTTTACAGCCTGGGAGGAGGGCATGGGGATTGTGCTAGAACTCCAGGTGGCCATGTTGAACCAGGGACCTGGCTGCCACTGCGGCTTGAGAGTGTATGCTTTCCCACCACCGCTTTGTAAGCAAGCCCAGTTCAATAAATTCTCTAGTCTGAAACTGGAGAGTTTTGCCTTAGTTTCTGGGGAAACCTGAAACAGTAGAGATGGCTGTCTGGGCCACTGTGGGACACTGTGGGCTCTGGGTGCCCCTACCCTGAGAGGAAAATTCTTTTGCTACAAAAGAACACAGTAATATTGCACTGAATTAGAATTTGAGACTCCAAAGTAATTCTTTTGAGACCTAATTAAGTAACTGTTTTCTCAAGAGCATGTTATAATTTCAATTTTTGCAGGTTGAGATCTTCCAAAATCTGGTTGAAAGAAACACATTTTCACATTTTTTTTACAGTTTATTTTATTCTGATTTTGTAAGTCAGAGTTCCTGGAAAATCTAAATGATATTCCATGTAGCGTTACATGGCCTTGTTAGGGGCAGCACCACATGTTGCTTTACTGGTTCTAAGAGCAACATGTAGGGAAATAATACATCAACATATCACAGATAAGATAAAGCATCATTTTAGACTGCAACATTATCACACATTGTAGCTTTCAAAACAGGAATATATATTTAAATACACTGTTTCAGAAGAAGCTGTTAAAAAGAGCTTAGTCAAAAAAGTAGTTTATGGAATGGTATTGGCTTAGAGAAAACTTCAACAATCTTTGTAGCAACTTAAATGCAGTTCACTAAAAATATAAAAAGTAATTTCTTATACACATAGAATATAAAATATTATCAATTAATGTCAACCTAAATATCCTACACAGATGCTCACTTTTTAGTCATGATGATTCAGAAGGAATGTTAGGCATTTTTTTTTGTAAGGAAAGAAGAACACACACTCAGACATGAACATTCCAGGCAATGAAAAGATTGTTCTAATGAAAGTCCAGGTCTTTCTTTCATGATATCGTGAGGTCAGCTGCTCTAGATGTTTGTGAAACATGAGCCAAGTGAATTCGATTTTCCTCATTACCACATACAAAGCAGAGTTAAAATATAATCCCAATGTAGACGTGCTAAGACTGATTGTTCTCAGATTTTAAAGAGTTGGCATTTTCATATCCTGTCAAAACATATTAACAGTGTATCCAAACATGTTACAGCATATCCAAACATATTAACAGCATATCAAAACATATTAACAGCATATCAAAACATATTAACATATCAAAACCGACTTCAGCAACGTTTGATCACTGCTTACTCCAGTGACTTGGTGTGAAGGTGAATGTGAGAGATGTGGAAACGGCAGCTGAATGGTGCATAAAATTTTGTGAAACCCAGGAGTTGATTTTTCAGGCTCTGCATAAAATAGTGTACTGGAATTTGGCATTTCATGTCAATTTTTGATTTGTGAATTGATTTAGATGCAAGCCCAAGTAATGAAAGGCAACTGGAGTGTTTTGTTGTTTAATAGTCTGTCAAATGATTGGCATTCTGGAATGTTCTGGAATTTTCCTTAGTACTCTTTTTTTTCTTTTTTCTCTGCTTCTGCTCCTTGTCATCCTATGCATGTATCAAGGTCATTCCAACTATATCTGACCTGTTCATTTGTTCCAAACACATTTCAGGCATTTAGTATGGACTAGTAATTATACCTTGGCCACAATGTCTAATAACATATTACCCATATGCTCAAGAAACTGAGGTTCACAGAATCACAAAAATATATTCTTTGCATGTTTATCTTCTACGGTGTGAGGTTAGTTATACTTTAACAGCAGGATTATTAAAAGTTAGAGTGCAGATGTAAAATATATGGAGCATAGACCATGCTTAATACATGCTAACTGAATGAATACTGTTTTCTTACTCAAAACAATTTTAAATATGTTTTATTTTATGTGTATGAGTATATTGACTGCATGTACATAGGCACATTCATGTTGTACAATGCCTGTGGAGGTCAAAAGAGGATGTCAGATACCCTGAAACTGGAGTTATGAAGGTTGTGAGCCACCATGTGTGTGCTGGGAATTGAAGTTGGGTCCTCTGAAAGAGCAGCTAGTTCTCTTAACTGTTGAACTATCTCCCCCCTTCCCCCCATTTACTCAAATTGTAAGAGCCAAGGAGGTGGTGCAAGACTAAACAGAAATGAATCTTATATGGTCCTGGGACTGTGTTTATATGAAACTACATCATTGGTATTAGTAAGCACAAGACCTATGCAAGCTCAACCAGAAAAATACCCAGCATGGAACTGCAGAAATGGGTAGCAGTGTCCAACCTTGGCTCAAAAAACATTGGCAGCTGATTGTGGTCGGGTGAGGAAGAACTGGCCTTCTTTAGGAAAGGGACTCCTGATAGGCTGACTAGAGCTCAGGAGATGAGCTGGCACTGAGGAGTGTTAGGGGGTGGGGGAATAGTTCTGCATAATGGACACTAGCACAAATGACAGAATGTGTGAACTTCGGAGGGGAGGAGAGGGGGCTGCAGGAGGGGGCCAATGGAGCAGTATAAAGGCAATTAAGACTGATTTAAAAATGATGTATGAAATGCATAAAAATTCAATGAAAATTAAAAAAAATTATAAGACTAATTTTTTATTCTATATGCAATATATGGGTGCGAGGCTGGGTGAAGTTAGGTTTACCTCCCAGTGATAGGTGACCTGATTAGTGGTATATGGTTACTGACTATAAAATACTGATGTGACACCTGTGGGAATTTTCCCAACATTGTCTGTGTGCTGTTTTCCCCTCCTGTCCTCCCTGTTGTTACTGCTTCCTCTCAGTATATGTGAACGCTACTGAAGAGAGACAGGATGTTGCTGTGCAGAAGTAAAGCTTCTGTCTGTCTATACCAACTGTGAGCAGACCCTGCTCATATTTAGCAGTCATTAAATTTTGAACTATTGAAGGGGTTATTATGAAATTCCATAGCATTTCCTCAGAAAAGACTTGCTCAACTTCTGAAGAGCTTTATCTGCAAATGGATCCTCAGTCTCTCCTCCTCCCTCAGCTTGGCTTCCTGCTGATGCTTCTGTTTCTAGGCTTTCAATAATCTTCCTAACCTGTATTTATCTTTCCTAAATTAGAGGCAGCTGAGAAAGTTTAGGAGACAACAATTTCTCTCTCTCTCTCTCTCTCTCTCTCTCTCTCTCTCTCTCCTAATTTGCAGAGCTAGTAATTTTTTTCAGGAGACTGAAGATAAAGACAAAAACAAAGAACTTAAATGTTTTCGGGATTTACTATTTTACAAATATTCTGTTACAATGTATGTGCTTAAAAATATCAATGATGTGCCAGGTGTGGTGGTGCATGCCTTTAATCCTAGCACTTGAGAGGCAGAAGCAGGTGGATCTTGGTGAGTTCAAGGCCAGCCTGGTCTACAGAGTGAGTTCCAGGACAGCTGGGGCTACAGGGAGACCCTGTCTCAAAAAGACAAAAAAAAAAAATCAATAATGTGAATAAACATTATATAGCTAGTTCTATTTCTTAAATATAATGCTTTTATTGATGTTTCGTGTATTTCATACATCATTTTTCAGTTCAATTTAGATGTTTTCCCTTTTCCCTTCCTCCCCACCCCAGTTTATGCACTCTGCCATACATGTCCTACATCCTTCTCTCAAACTTTTTTAAAGTTTTTCTCTGCAGAGGTTTATTGTTTTGGGCAGAATTTAACTGTATCAGTCCATTTTTCGACCCAGTCCTTATGTTGTTGTTCCCTCCCATTAGTATTGCTCCAAAATATGCCTAAATAAACATCATATATGTGCCAGAATTATGTCCTCTGGGAATAAACTGTACGTTAACTCTGAAATATGTTTAGGAATTCACATTTTTCCCTTTAATTTTATATTACTCTAAAATATGAATATATACCTTCTACCCATGTATGTTAATTACCATATCTGAAAATAAGTAGTAAATTAATTCTAGGGCCCATTAAGAGATTCACATTGTAACTGACAGTTGCTTTCAGATAGAAAGAAATATAACAATAATGTTGCTCAGTTTGCCTTTCAATTGGGGGATTTGGTGCCAGCATCCACAATTGAGAAACCACTCCCAGTCTATTTTTGTGGGACTGTGTTACTTCACTTAGCATAATCGCTTCGAGTTCCATCCATTTACTTGCAAAGTTCATGATGTCATCTTTCTTTACTGCTGCATAGTACTCTATTGTGTAGATGTAACACATTTTTGTAATCCACTCATCAGTTAAGGTGCATTTGGGTTGGTTCCAGCTCTTCCCTATTGTGAAGAGTGCTGCAATAAACATGGATATGCATGTATCTTTGTGGTAGGATGCATCTTGTGGGTATATACCCAGGAGTGGCATGACTGGGTTAGGTGGTAGGCTCATTTTGAGTCTTTTAAGGGTTCTCCACAGTGCTTTTCACAGTGGTTGTATGAGTTTACATTCCCAACAGCATTGGATGAGTGTTTCCCTTTCCCCACAACCTCTCCAGCATTTGGTGTCTTTTGTTTTCTTGGTCTTAGCCAGTCTTATCAGAGTGAGATGATATGTGAGAGTGGTTTTCATTTTGCATTTCTTTTAGCAATGTTGAACACTTTTTAAGATGTTTCTCAGCCGTCTTTACTTCCTCACTGGTGAAGTCTCTGTTCATCTCTTTACTCCATCTTTTGAGTGAGTCATTTGTTTTCCTCTTTTTTTTTTTATTTTGAGTAGTTTATATATTCTGGATGTTAACGCTCTGTCAGACTTATCAGTGGTGAAGGTTTCCTCCTACTCTGTGGGTTTTCTCTTCACTTCCTTGATTGTTTCTTTTGCTGTACAGAAGCTGTTGAGTTTGACGAGGCCCCACTTGTCAGCCGTTGACCTTATTTCCTGCACAGCTGCTGTTTGATTTAGAAAGTCTTTTCCTACTCCTATGTCTTGTAGATTGCTACCAACATTTTTGTCTATTACCTTCAGAGTTTCAGGTTTAACACTGAGGTCTTTGATACACTTGGAGTTGATTTTTGTACAGGGTGAGAGGTAGGTGTTTAATTTTGTTCTTTTACAAATGGTGATGCAGTTTTGGCAGCACCATTTGCTGAAGATGCTATCTTTCCTTTAATGAGCTTTTTTGGTCCTTTTATTGAATATGAGGTGGCTGAAATTGTATGAGCTCGTTTGGATCTTCAATTTTGTTCCATTGGTCAATGGGTCTGTTTTTGTGACAGTACCAGGCTGTCTTTATTACTATAGCCCTGTAATATAACTTGAAGTCCGGTAAGGTGATTCCCCTGTATTGCATTTTTCACTCAGGGTTGCTTTAGCTATTCAGGGTCTTTTGTTTTTCCCTATGAATTTAAGGATTTTTTTTTCCAAGTCTGTGAGAAACTCATGTGGATTTTAATTGGGATTGCATTGAATCTGTATATTAATTTGGGTAGAAAGGACATTTTTACTATATTGATTTTTCCAATCCATGAGCATGGGAGGTTTTTTCCATCTTTGGATGTCATCTTCAATCTCCTTCTTCAGTGGTTTAAAACTTTCGTTGTAGAGATCTTTGTTGTCTTTGGTTAGGTTTGTTCCCAGCTTTTTTTTTTTTTTTTTTTTT
>VZQC01006553.1:1353235-1372632 GCA_009823505.1 Rhizomys pruinosus
TTATATCTTCAATTTCTCAAAGTTTATGGGTCTGTTTAGACTGTCAATCTGTTCTTGGTAAGCTTTGTTGTGATTCCATATTTCAAATATTCATCCATTTCTCTTAGGTTTTCAAATTTAGTAGGTATAGATTTTTTGAGTATTCTCATATGATTGCCTGGCTCTTTTTTAAAGCTGTGTGCCAGTTTCTCTTTTCATCATAAAATATTAATTTGGAGTTGCTTTTTCTTTCTTTTGGTTAACTGGGGTAGAATTCTATCCTGTTGATCTTTTCAAAGAACTAAATTTTGGATTCATTGATTTTTTTGTATTGTTTTCTTTGTTTCTATTTCATCGATTTCTGCTCTGATTTTTGTTATTTCTTCCCGTCATGTTTAGGGTCCATTCGTTGTTGTCTCTCAAGTCTTTTTAGCTGCCATTTAGACTACTTATTTGTTCCTTTCTTTTTTTTTTTTTTTTTAGTGGGTACTTAGGGCTATAAATTTCCCTTTAGTTCTGCTTTTAAAGTATTCCACAGGTTTTGTTGTGTTGTATTGTCTTTTTCATTTAGTTCCATGAATACTTTAATTTCATTCTTTATTTCTTCCCTGACCCATTCATTATTCAGGATTTTGTTTAGTCTCAATGTGTTTTTGTAGCTAGTTGTGATATTTCTGGTGTCAATATTGAGCTTTATTGCACTGTGGTCTGATAGAATGCATGAAATTATTTCAATCCTTTTGTATTTCTTGAGATTTCTTTTGTGTCCCAGTATGTGGTCAATTTTGGATAATGTTCCATGGGGTGCTGAGTAGACAGGACATTCTCTGGTGTTTGGGTGGCATATTCTGTAGAAGTCTGCACCATTTGTTGTATTGTATTGTTCAGTTCCAATATTTCTCTGTTTATTTTTGTCCAGTTGATCTATCCAAGGGGCTCAGTGGGGTATTGAATCCCCCCATTATTAGTGCACTGGTATTAATCTGTGTCTTGAGGACCTGCAGAATTGTGTTTATAACGTTTGGTGCACCCAAGTTTGGTGCGTATTTAGGATTGTGAAATATTTCTGGTTAATTGTTCTTTTGATAAGGATGCAATGGCCCTCTTTGTCTCTTCTGATTGACTTTAATCTGAGGTATATTTTGTCTTATATTAGAATTGTAACTCCTGCTTGCTTTTTGGTAATATTTGCTTGGAATATTTCTTTCCATCCTTTCACTGTAAGATGGTGAGACTGGTTTCTTGTAGACAGCATATAGATGGATTCTATTTCCTAATCCATTCTCCCTGTCTATATCTTTTTATTGGGGAGTTTAGACCATTAATATTTAGGGTTATTATTGAGAGATATGTGTTGCTTCCTTTAAACTTGTTTTTGTTTGCATTCTTGGTCTGGGTTTGTATTTATGCTGTTATGCTTTTATTTTTCTCTCTTTAGTTGCTTGGGGTTAGTTGCTCTTTTCCTCTGTTCTTTGAATTGCTTCAAATATTTTCTGAAGTGTTGGTTTTTTTGACATGTATTCTTTCATTTTGTTTATGTCATGAAAGATTTTTCTTTCTCCTTCAACTATAATTGACAGTTTTGCTGGTTATAGTAATCTGGGTTGGCATCTGAAGTCATTTAGCACTGGAAATACTTTGGTCCATGTTCTTCTGGCTTTCATAGTTTGCACTGAGAAGTCAGCTGTAAGACTGATGGGCTTCCCTTTATATGTAATTTGTTGTTTTTCTCTTGTGGTCTTCAGTGTTTTGTCTTTGTTCTGAGCATTTAGCATTTTAACTATGATATGGCGTGGGGAATTTCTTTTCTGGTCTTGTCTATTTTGTGTTCTATGTGCTTCTTGTATTTGTATGGGTTTGTCATTTTTCAGTTTGGGGAAATTTTCTTCTTTTATCCTGTTGAAGATGTGATCAATACCATTGTCATGGGATTCTTATCCTTCCTCTATCCCTATGAGGTGGAGATTTGTTCTTTTCATAGTATCCCACATTTCCTGGTTGTTCCACTCTTGTGTTTTTAAAAAATTTTCATAATCTTCACTTGAGTGTTTTAGTTGTTCTGTATTATCCTGCTTGTCTGATATTCTGTTTTCTGCTTCATTCATTCTTCTTGTGAACTTTCTCCCATACTTTCCTGTTGATTGGATGAATGTTCAATTTTCTTTTTTACTTATTCCTGTGATTTCTTTAGTATTTCCACTTCCTTTTGGAGCTTGTCATTCTCTACTTGTAGCTCCTTGCTTCACTGGTCTGTTTCTTTTTTCATTTTAGCCTGGGATCTTTTCAGTGTTTCTACTTCCTTCTGGAGTTTTTCATTCTAGGTCCTTCCTGATTTTTTAATTCTCCCCCCTTAGTTCTCTGATTTGTTCTTTTCTGGAGAAAATTCAAGACATGTGAACTATTTCTTGAATAAATCTAATGTCTGCTGTTTATTTTTACATTAGAGGGCATTGGATACCCTGAAACTGGAGTTAAAGACTGTTGCTAGTCTTCATGTGGGTCCTGGGAACTGAACCTGGGTCTTCTGCAAGAACACTCAGGGCTATATTACCAACTGAACCCCATTTTCACCTTTTAAGTTTCATTATTTGACCTAATTCTTCTTGATCTGCCTTTTGTATATGTAGTATGTATGTGTTGTGTGTGTGTGTGTGTGTGTGCCTGTGTGGTGTATGCACATGAGTGTACATATATACCCTTGTATGAATTGAGGGGACAGAGCAGGACCTGGGGTGTTAGTTTTTTGTTTTTTTTTTTTCTATCATTTCTGGATTTTTTTTTTTTGCATTTTCATCTCCTCTTAACCAGGAAGCTTGCAGGCTGGGTTAGAATGGTTGCCCAGGTGAGCTCTTGAGACCCACCTTCCTCTGCTGAGTAGTGGTGGGATTGTAGTTACCAGCTGCTGTGGCCAGCTTTTTACAAGTGGTGAGAACTTTACTTGAGAACTCAGTTCTCATTCTTAGGTAGCATCACTTCTTATCCATGTGCGCTCTCTCTAGCCCCTTTGATCTGCCTTTTCAGCCATCTGTTGCACTTTTATTTTGAGTGCTTCTTCAGGGAAATTTTTATTATGTAAACTAAAGTGTCAGACTGGGCGAACTTTCTCCATCAGGTGTGGGAAAGTCAGATACAGAAGCACCGTCAAGTATCTGAAACATCATAACAACCGTGGTTTCAAAGTGTTGCATGGGGCTGGAGAGATGGTCTACTAGCGGTTAGGCGCCGACCGCTCTTCAGGGCACGGGTTCATCGCCCAGCCCCACCAATGGCCGAGAGTGTCTGAAATCTCCAATTCTCAACAGGCAGAACTCCCGCTTCCAGGGGAATCCGAGACTCTTCTGACCTCTGCGGCATTGCACGAAAAAAAAACACGGTGTGCAGTACCTGCAGCACGACAGCATTACCATACGGCAAGAAAGAAGCAAAACATGATTAATGCCTTGAGTATATATGCAATAACTAAGTGATAGCAAAATTCGTTGGTGCAACATGCCCATTAAGCTCAAAGCTGGGATTGCAAGTCCATGCCAAGTGGTGAGCTAGTCACAGCATGACCCCATCTTCAAAGAGGAGGCAACAAAGAAAAAAGAAAACAAATAGGGGAGATATCCGTGATCAAAATACATTGTATAGTGCTGGAGAGATGCCTATGGTTAAGCAGCGCCGCCGGCCTCTGTCGTCAGAGGACCGGGTTCGATCCCAGCACCACACATGGAGCCAGTAACAACGTTCTCATAACTCCAATTCCAGGAGAACTCCAGTTCAGGGAGTCCGACACCCTCTTCTGACCGCTCTGCGGCATGCAAGACAGGGGGCACAGACGCATTGAAAAGAACATTCATACACATACAGAAATAAATAAAATTAACAAAACAAAACAAAACAAAAAACCAAATAAGTTGTATAAACATTCTCAAAGATCAGCCAGATGCTGGATGCCGATCGCCTTTAATTTAGCACTTGGGAGTCAGAGACAGGCAATCTGCAGTTAGGGCCAGCCTGGTCTACAAGTGGTTCCAGGATCAGGCTGGCTTACAGGGGAGCCCCTGTCTCAAAAAGGAAAAAACCCTCAGAATCAACAAAAATATAAAATAATAACAAAATTGAAGTGCTATTCTTTTTTTTTTTTTTTGAGAAGGTTTAGCTTGGCTTTTTTTTGCTTGGAACTCACTATGGACACCAGGCTGGCTTTGAACTCACAGAGATCTTCCAGCCTCTGCCTCCAAGCGCTAGGTTAAAGGTGTGTGCACACCACCCCAGCTAAGTCATGGCAATTTTTAAGGAGTAGAATTTATCTTAGACAATTTTATTAAACCATTTTTCTTATACAATTGATTTTCAAATTTTTCTTATTATATTTTTTATTTTTCAGTGATTGAATTATACATAAAATTGTATTTTATTGCATCATTTTATTTTTGAGATAAAATTTACTTTGAACAAGATCCCCAAATGATCAGTACATTTCGAACAATGCACACCTGTGTAACAAATATGTCAGTCAGGTAACATAACAATATATTACCTTAGAAAGCTCCCTGTGGCCCTTTAGGCAGCAACTCCCTCCCAGCATGGGCAATCACCACTCTGATTGTGACCATCAAAGGTTAGCCTCTTTTTAAAAATTATTTATTGATGTTTTATGTATTTCATACATCATTTTTCATTTCTGTTCAGGAATTTCCCCTATCCTTTTCCCCCACACCATGCCAGCCAATTCATCCCAGATATGCATTCTGCCATAACTGTCCTGCATCTTTCTCTCAGTCTTTTTTTTGCTTAGGAATTCACGTTTTCTCCATTAATTTCGTATTAGTCTAAAATATGGATACATACTCTCCCCATATACAGTAAGTACAGAGTTTGAAAATAATTGGTGGGTGGATTCTAGAGCCCATTGAGAGATTCATATTAACAACATAGTTGCTTTCAGAAAAACAAAAATATAACCATACTGTCGTTCAGCTGCCTTTCGTCTGGGGGATTTGGTGTTAGCGATCCACAAAATGAGGCACCATTCTCCTTGTTCTTCTGGGACTGTGTCACTACAATCAGCTTAATGGCTTTGAACTCCATCCATTACCTGCAA
The DNA here is from genome assembly GCA_009823505.1 of Rhizomys pruinosus. NCBI lineage: Eukaryota > Metazoa > Chordata > Mammalia > Rodentia > Spalacidae > Rhizomys > Rhizomys pruinosus. The sequence goes on from VZQC01006553.1 coordinate 1,358,304, forward strand.
ATTCATAATGCCATCGTTCTTTTTTTTTTTTTTTTTCTGTATTTGTATGAATGTCCTGTCTGCATGCAGGGTTGGTGCACCCTGTCGTGCAATGCCGCGGAGGTCAGAGAGGGTTCAGATCCCCTGGAATGGAGTTCTCCTGGAACTGGAGTTTCCGACGGTTTTTTCTTGGGCCGCCATGTGGGTGCTGTGGATCGAAACTGGGTCCTCTGAGAGTGGTCGGCGCTCTTAAACGCTAGGCCATCTCTCCAGCCCCCATGCCACGTTTTTACTGCTGATCGATTCATTGTGTGATGTACCACACTTTTGTCATCCACTCGTCTGTTGAGGGGCACTTATGGGTTGGTTCCCAGCTCTTCGCTATTGGAGGAGAGCTTCAAATAAACATGGATTTGCATATACCTTGCGGTGATGAGTCTTGTGAGTATTACCCAGGAGTGTATGGAACTGGGTCAGGTGGTAAGCTCATTCTGAGGCTCTTTTAAGGTTCTCCCACTGCTTTCCATAGTGGTTGTACAAACTTACATTCCCCGAGCAGTGGATGAGTTTCCCTTTCACCAACCCCTCCAGCATTGTTGTCTTTTGTTTTCTTGATCTTGAGCTGTTGTGTACTGGGGGTGAGATTGATATCTGAGAGTCTGTTTTAATTGCATTCCTTATATTAATGATGTTGAACACTTTTTAAGATGTTCTCAGCCAATTAGTTCTCATGGTGAAACAACTCGTTTCAGATTCTTTACTCCATCTTTTGAGTAGGTCATGGTCTACTTCTGTTTTTTTGAGAGTAGATATTTCTCTTGACGTTTGCCTCACACCAACCATCAACATGTTGGAGAGGAATACAAGAAAAACCTTCCCACTCACAATAGCCTCAAAAATAAAATATAGGATAACTAACAAACTAAAGATCTCTACAACAAACAATTTTAAACCCCTGAAAGGGAAATTGAAAATGCATCAAAAGATGGTAGCCTTCCATGCTCATGGATTGGAAAAATTAATATAGTAAAAATGTCCATTTACCCAAACTATAACAGATTCAACGCAATCCCAATCAAATATCCTATGAGCTTCTTCACAGACTTGGAAAAAATCTTAAATTCATATGGACAAAAACGAAAGACCCCAAATAGCTAAGCGACCCTGAGTAAAAATGCAATACAGGGGTATTGCTGTACCAGACTTCAAAACTATATACAGAGCCATTAGTCATAAAGACAGTCTGAATCTGGCACAAAAACAGACCAGTTGACCAATGGAAAAAAAACTGAAGATCCAAATTTGAGCTCATACAATTTCAGCCACCTCATATTGACAAAGGGGCCAAAAGAACCCTCAATGGAGGAAGGATGAGCATCTTCACAAATGGTGCTGGCAAAATTGGATCACCATCTGTTAGAAGAAACAAAATTAAACTGTACTTCTCACCCATGTATGAAAATCAAACTCCAAGTGGATCAAAGATCTCACACTGAAAGCTTGAAGCCCTGCCCAAGTTAATACGGAGAAAAGTTTGGAACAACTTACAAGACATAAGTTAGGAGGATGACTTCTCTAAATCGACGTAGCTGCACGCCGGACGTAAGGTCAACAGTTGACAAGTGTGACCTCATAAAACTCAAAATCTTCTGTACAGCGAAAGAAACAATCAAGGAGGTGAAGAGGAAACCCACAGAGTGGGAAGAAATCTTTACCAGCGATACATCTGAAAGGTTAACCTCTTATAGCTGTATTCCTTTACTCAGTGTAATATTTTCAAAATGCACTGATAATGTTATTTTTGAAAGAACTGAGTTTTGTCTAGTTGGGTTACTCTAGGAATTTATTTTTACCAAGCATTTTCCAGATATATACTATACTTAATTTCCATTAATATCTAGAAATGGAATTATTGATCATGAGTATGATGACTCTATTTTACAAGTAAGTGTTGAAAGCTTTCCAAAGCAGTTACATTATTTTACTCACACCAACCATGTGTGGGAATTTCATATGCTTATTCTCACCAGCAGTGGGTGGTGTGGGCCTTTGAATTTCATTCATTTTGTGTTGTAGCATCTCATTGTCTTTTCATTTGCATTTCCATGATGACTGGCCATGTGGAGTGACCCTTCATGTTCAGGTTAACCATTCTTCTTGTGTTACAATATTTTCTTTTAAGCTATTTGCTTATTTGGGAAGTGATTTTGTTTCATTGATGTGTAAGTGGTTTTCATATACCTGAGTACAGTCTTTGACCAGGTACATGTATTATTGATGTCTTCTCCCAGGTGGTGGCATTCTGTCTAATTTTATTAATGGTGCTTTTTCAAAAGTGGCATATTTTCATTTGTTCAATTGCAATTGCTCAACTTTTTTTCTGTAGTAAATGCTATTTCAATAATTTAGAGTTTATTAATACTAATTATTGGGAGGATCATGCACAGTTCTCTCCTCTACCCCAAATTATGGAGATGGAACATAGGTTGTCAGGTTTGTGCAGCAAGTGCTTTTACTTGCTGAACCATCTCTCTGGCATCCCTTAAAGAAAAATTGACCTTCTCTAAGGCTGAAATGATTGTTCCTTCCACTTATTTGATGAATTTAATTTTGTGCTTAGGCCCTTAATCAATTTTGAAATAATTCTTTTGCTATATTATATATATATATATATATATATATATATATATATGTTTATTATTTTAATATATAGTCCAATTTCTCAGCATCAGTGTTTAAAGATAATTTCTTTTCTGCTTTGTGTAGCTTGGTACCTGTATATAACCCTACCGACCATTTATATAAAGGTTAGCTTCATCTTTCTCTTCTGCTACCCATTATTATCCATGACCTGAAGAGTGCAGCTTTATATCAGGTCTTTAGAAAAATTTTAAATTATTTTATTATTATTTTTAAAATTTTTTTTTTTTTTTTTTTTTTTTATGTGTGTTGTAGGCATCCATGTTGTATAGTGCCTGTGGAGCTCATAAAAGGATGTTAGATACTGTGGAATTGAAGTTATGGGTGATTGTTAGCTGCCATGTGGGTGAATCGAACCTGCGTCTTTTGCAAGTGCAGTCAGTTCTCTTAACTCCTGATTCATCTCTCCAGTCCTTATTTAGGTATTTTAAAATTCCTATCAGCAACAGACTAAGGATATAACTTAGAGGCAGAATACCTGCTAAAAACAAGGCTCTGGGTTTAATCTAAACACATCAATACACACGCACACATTTTTGGTAGTCTTCTGCAAATTGGAAAGTAAAATTCAGTTTCTTTGCTAAATTTTGAATAATTCCAATTTTTTATTTTTCTTAAATTGGTTTTAAGAAATTTTCTATTTCATCTACTTTAAATTTGCTGGCATAAAATCATTCAAAATATTTTATTTAAATATATATATATATATATATGAATATATATCCATAACTATATGGATAAAAAGTAAACAACATGGAAGGATTCATCAAGGAAACAGAGATTTTGAAGAAGAATGGAAATATTGAAAATGAAAAATTTCAAATATAAAAGCAGTGAAAAGCAGCACCAATAAATTTAATTAAGTAGAAGAAAGAATGTCAGCCACAAAATTTTCAGCAAAAGAATGCATTGGAAGAAAGATTCTTCATGTCTGCTGGGAAACTGGATGACCATCTGTAGAGGAGTGAGATGAAATCCACATCTTTCACCCTGCACAGAAATCAATGCAAAAATGTAATCAATGAAAAAAGACCTACAAACAAGACCTAATGGTAACAGGTTACCTTAGAAGACATGTGCTTGGCCAGCATACATGAAGCCTTGCATTTGATCCCAACACCACATAAACCAAGGTTGGTAGAACCTGCATATAATTATACTAGAGGAAGAGATGAACACAGATGGACAGAAGTTCAAGGTCATCCTTGGCTACATAATAAGCTCTAGGCCAGCCTGATATGAGATCTTATCTAAAAAATGTAAGAAATGAAAATAAAGTAAGAACTGAAGTCTTGAAATAGAAGTACATAGTTAAAATAAATATTTCAAGATGTAGATATAGGCAGTGACTTTCTGAAGAGCACAGCAATAGCACAGGAAATAATCCTAATAACTGATAAACAAGATCACAGGAAGTTAAAGAGCTTCTGCACTGCAAATGAAACAATCACGAGAAGAAAAGTCCACAGAGTGGGAAAACACGTGAACTGTAAATTGTATAAGGAATTAACACCTAGAATGTATAAGGAACACTAAAAACCAAACAACTTGATCAATAAATGGGCTAATGAATGAACAGAAAATTAAAATTTTCTTTTTAAAGATATATTCTTTGGGAATTTCACCGCTCTATATAATGAAATATGATCCTATCTGCCTCCACTTGCTACCCTCAACTCCCCACATATCCCATTCAACACAACCTCCTCACAATTCCTTCTCCTCCTCTTGCTAATAACCTGATAAGTCTAATTAGTGATCTGGATGTCCATATGTTTATGAGTGTAGGGCTGCACACTGAAGCAGGAGAAACCTATCAGGGCCTATACCCTCAAAGAATGATTTTTCTCTCCCCTGGAAGCTATCAACTGCCAATATCTCCTCATCAAGATGTGGATTCTTGGAGATCTCCCCCATCTATGCCAGAATTTTGGCTGGTTTGATCATGTACAGGTCTTGTGTAGATATCCCTAGCTGCTGTGAGTTCATGAATGTAATGGCCATGCCATTTCTAGAATACAGCATTTCAGCACTCCTCTCCATCCTGAAGCTTTTATGGGGAGACCGATATTGATAAAGATGTCTCATTTGGGGCCCCACACCCAGTTTCTTATTTTCAGCACTTCTACCAGTTGTGAGTCTGCATTGACTACTGTCTGCTGCTGCAGAAGTGCCTCTGACCAAAGTCAAGAGCAGTGTGGGACTACTGGCATAAACATATTATCTGAAGGCAATTTTACAACATGACTATTTAGCAAATTAACAGCAGCAGATTCTACCCTAGGGCCTGTGACCTTCCCCATCCATGGGCTTTTGACCGTTTGCAGTTCCAGACGTGAAAGTCCCTCCCATCAAGCGGGCCTCAAATTCAATCAGAAATCGGTTAGGTACACCTAACAGTCATGCCAGTACTGCACCGGTGGACATATATTGCCTGGCAGCTAGTATTGTAGCAGGCAGGCTCCACATTTGGTTAGGAGCACTGGTATCTTCCCTCGCAGCCTGCACAGCACTGCCTGGTGCTGTGAACGACAGCCAGCAGTGAGGAGATTTATCAGTTAGTTTGAGGTGGATTTCTCTATGTGAATAGACAATTTTCAGGAGAGTACGAATGGCCAATAAATATTTGAAAAGTAGTCTATATCTTCAGCAATTAAGAAAATGCAAATTTAAACTGTTTTGAGATTTCCTCTTACTCCCTTCAGAATGCTATTATCAAGAAAAATTACAGCAATAATGCTGACAAGAATGTGAGGAAAAAAGGAATTTTACACTGTTCTTGGGAATATAAATGAGCACAGTGACTGTGGAAGTTATTCTAAAAAAGTAAACTTAGACAACTATAAGATCCAGTTATACTGCTTTTGTGCATAGACCAGAAGGTCTCCAAGTCAGGATATCTCAGAGGTACTTGCGCATCCATGGTTATGGCTGGACTAGTCACTATAGGTAAGAAATGGAACCAGCCTAGATGTCCATAAGCAGATGAATGAAGAAAATATGGCACAAATACATAATGAAATTTTGTTCAGTTGTAAAGAAAAGTAAAATGTCATTTGAAGGAAAATGGATAAAACTGGGAGGTTGTTACGATAAGTGAAATAAAATAGACCCAGAAAGAGAAATACTGAATATTCTTTTTCATATGCAGACTATTTATGTATGCGTGTGTATGAGTGTGTGATAAAGTGGGAAGGAGTGTATGAGAGGGACAGAGGATATCTTAAATGAAGGAGAGAGAAAGGAGAGAGAGAGAGAGAGAGAGAGAGAGAGAGAGAGAGAGAGAGAGAGAGAGAGAATATATATTTGACACATTAAGTGGAGAGTTTTATTTGGGAGGAAGCAGACAAGCAAGAGGGGGAGAGGTGAGATGGGGGAAGGTAGTAGATATAGGAACAATATAATGGTATATATGTACGAAAATGCCCTAAAAATGGTATGGTAAACCAAAAAATTTAAAAATAATTAAGTTACACATCTTTAATTATTCAAGTTGAAGTCTCAGATATGCTCTGTGCATATTTTATTCCTCATTCACATATGAATTAAAGTAATATTTCTGAGAGGGAAAATTTCAAGCAGGGTTTATTCATATGCAATTATATCTATAATGTATAATTTAATTTTTGGCATAAAATGACTTCTTCAGTAATAACTTGTTTTTGGTCTTTTCGAGACAGGGTCTCCCTGTATCCCCAGCTGTCCTGGAATTCACTCTGTAGACCAGGCTGGCCTTGAACTCACAAAGATCCACTTGCCTCTGCCTCCCAAGTGCTAGGATTAAAGGCATGTGCCACCACGCCTGGCTCCTCAGTAATAATTTATAAAGTATCATTAACTGAATTTATTAGATTTTTAAAATGACTAAATCAAAGAATTAAGAATGTTCACTCAAAGAAAATTTATTACAGGAGTTTGCTAACTATAAAAATCTAAATGTGAAAAGCATTTAAAATGGTATCAAAACATTCTAGGATAGCTGCCACTCACTCCTCCCACTTTCTGGTCTCTCCTGCTCCCTGACTTGTTCTGATACTGAATTGTGGGAGAAGCAAAACATGGCTTGGTGAAGTTCAAGACTATTGGAAAACATCAGGCATATCCATGGGAAGGCAATTTCAGTCAAGAAATAATCACGCCCTTGATGGGTGGTCTGATTTCCATTTTCCAGCATTCCCCAGAAAAGGAAATGCAGACACATCTTAGAAAACCAGAGAAGGAGCACTGGTCAGCATGTCTGATTTTAATGTTTATAATCAGGATGGTCACATTCATTTTTGCTCAAACTGCTCCAATTTTGATTATTGGAACTCCTATGTTTTAGTCCCTATGTCTACTGGTTATGACCTCAATCTCTCTCTCTCTCTCTCTCTCTCTCTCTCTCTCTCTCTCTCTCTCTCTCTCTCCTTGCTCTGTATTCATGTTGGTCCCTATAAAATGTTCCTGGCTCATCCTATTTTTTCTCCATCAATTCTACCAGTTGCCTCAGTTCCTCTTATTTAATAATGAAATTTGTGGATGAAGATCTGGATGTGAGGTGTATTTATTTCTGGAATGATGCTACTTAGTCCTCACAGAGAACAGAGCTAGAAAGTGTGTGTGTGTGTGTGTGTGTGTGTGTGTGCGTGTGTGTGTGTATGCTCATTATATTTCTGAATATAACATCATTCCTTTTTTTTAAAAAAACAAGTTCTCCCATAGCCCCTGGAAGTCACTATGTGGACCAGGCTGGCCTTGATCTTACAGAGATATGCCTGCCTATGCCTCCTGAGGGCTAAGATTAAGGCCATGGCCATGTGCCACCAAGCCCGGCTTATATTTCTTTTTAAAATGATTTATTTATTTTAAATTACATGTGTGTATGTGTCTGTGTAGGGGCATGTACACATGACTGCAGTATCCATGGGGGCCAGAGGGATCAGATTCCCTGGAACTGGAGTTACAGGAAGTTGTGAGCTGCATGGGTGCTGGGAACTGAACTCGGGTCTTCTGGAAGAATAGAATATACTCTTAATGACTGAGCCATCTCTCCAGCTGGATGCTCTATATTTCTATATTTTAAAATGAGTCTGAGTTTTTAATGATACCTTAGATTCCAGTTCAGCACTGGAGTGTTGATTCCAGTATTCTTCTTGTGCTTATTTGTAACATCTTTTTCTGAAAAACACATGACTCTCAGTGTCTATGAAATATTTACTTATTTGTTCAAACCTCATGTACATGAAAAATAGGTTCAGAGCTGCTCATGCATATCTCTATGAGAATGAACTTATGGATTTGAGTTCTGCTTTGTTTTGAGCCTTACCACGCCTTCCAGAACATGGGGTAAAGCATAGTTAACCCATTGCTTGTTCAACATCTGAGCTTCCTTCCTTTTATTGTGTTTTATCTCATATTCCCTCAGGTTTTCTGAAGTCCTGGCTTATTTTTGAATGTTTCCACAGTAAACTTACTTTTCTGTCATGTAGTGTTTGTGGCGCGCATGTGCGTGTGTGTGTGTGTGTGTGTGTGTGTGTGTGCGTGCGAGTGTGTGTGTGTGTGTTCACGTGGTTGGGTGTACATGCATTTGGAGTAAAAAGAACTTTGGATATTGATCTTCAAGCTCCTTCTACTCTTTGAGAGTAGTACCTCCACAAAGAAAGCTAGGCCAACTGAATAGTAGCCAACCCTAGGCAGTACATCCTTTGCCAGATATGCCTGGGTTATATATGAAAAGCTAGCTGAATATGAGCCAGTGAGTAAGACAGCAATCCAGGAAGTAGCTTTCTTCCATGGCTCCTGCCTCTGCTCTAGCCTTCAGTTCCTGCTTGAGCTCCTGCTTTGACGTTCCTCAGTGATGGATTATGGCCTGGAAGTGTAAGATAATAAACCCTTTTCTCCCTAAGTTCTTTGGATCATTACATTTATCACAGCAACAGAAAACAAACTAGTTTAGTATTACTATTTATCTCGGCTTGGTCTTGAATTCTCTGTATACCTAAGACTGGCCTTAAACTGCACATCATCACACCTTAGCCTCCCAAGTTCTGTGATTCTAGGCTGCATCACTAGGTTCATTGTAAGGTACAGTTTTGACAAATGCCTGGAGCTATATATCTAACACCAGATGGTGTTTCTGGATGAGGTTTGCCCTTAAGTGCATGTGTTAAGTAGATTGTCCTCTCAGTGTGTGGGCCTTGCCTTGAAAATTACACATATAAATAAAACAAAAAGCCTGATCCTTGTGCCTGACTCTGTTAAGCTGGTATACCACTTATTTCCTGCTGCCACGCTAAAATGTAAGTAGCTCTTTCTGGGTGTGTAGCCTCTTTGCAATTGGACTAAGACCTGTACCACCAGTTCTTCAAGATCTCCATCCCACAAGCCTCAGATCTCAGGACTGGCTAGCTTCCATAGCTGCATGAGCCAATTCTCCACATTCCCCCGCCTCGCCTTTTCTTCTCCCTCTGCTCTTATGTAGATATAATTGTAGAGAGACATAGATATGCTTCAGTTTTCTTTCTCTGGAGTATTCTGACTAAAAAAGATTTTGGTACCAGGAGTAGGGCTCTATTTTAAGAAATAGATGAAGTGGAAGTGGCTTTGTAACTGGCTGATGGGCAGAGGCTAGAAGGTTTTTGAGGTACTTGGCTTTAAAGAGCCTGGTGGTAAAAATATGAACACTAAAGTCAGGATGCCACCTCAGTGAACTATGGAAGTGGGACATTGAACAAATAGGATTATTAATGTCTTACCAGATTTAATAGGATTTGCCTTCTTAGATTTGTTGTAGGTGTGGTTGACTGGTGAGGTCAGTCCAAGTTATTGGACTTGTCAGTAAAAGAATTTATAGATGGAGGTAGTAGACCAACAAGCATAAGTTTATTTTATTATTTTTCATATGTATTAATGTATTGACCCCTTATATGTAAGTATACCCATGTCATGCAATGCCCGAGAAGATGGCATTCGATCCCCTGACACTGGGGTGATGGACAGTTGTTAGTGTCTATGTGGGTACTGGGAACCAAATCCAGGTCCTTTGCAAGAGTAGTCAGTGCTCTTAACTCCTGAGCTATCTCTCTGGCCCCCATCAAGCACAAGTTTTATTTAGAAGGGGAAGTAAAACTGTACACACTGGGAAGCTGTGCTGGTGATTCCCAACATGGGTGATCTCTTGAGTGAGTAAGGGACATGAGGATGAGTACTGCAAAGATTAGAGAATGCAATTTGATGAGTTAGTAATGTTCATTGAGTGGAGTTTTCATAGTGGAGCTCTATCACTCTCTCCTCCTTTGAGGAGGTAGCTGGTCACTGACTTCAGGAATCATGTCCAGTGAGATCAAGTTTTCCTTAAATTTTCTTCTAGTTTTCAAGCACCACCAGTGGAAGGTTGTATGATCATCATCTGTGAGGAACCGAGAAATGGTATATGCTTTGGAGTTTTGTGGAAACTTTCTTTTTGGTTAGGACAACTCCCCCCAAAAGAAAAACAGGTAGTTAATCTCTTTAAGACCAAACCAAGGATGGGGTAATTAGGGTATATGATCTTACTTCTTGTCTTATGACCCTTTTTAGGATTATGAAATCTTTTCCTGTTTATCTCTTTTGGAATGGAATATTTTTTCTATGAATGCTCTATCATTGTATTTCAGGGAAGCATATGACTTGTCTGTTTTCACAGATTCACAGCCAGAATGGAATTTTGTCTCAGGATAAATCAGGCTTTGAGCTTTCACTCAAATCTGATTTAAATGATATTTAAATAACACTTTAGACTTTAGAATTAGTGCTGGAATAAGTTAAAGATTCTGGTGACTGTTGGGATGCAATGTGATAAAGATATGGATTTGGGGTTCCAAGAGTTGAATGTTTTGGACTGAATTAAATCTATCCTGAATTTTTATGTAAAAGTCCCACTCACCAGAGTGACTACCCTTGTACATAGTTCCTATAAGGAGGTAGTTAAGGCTGAATCAGGCCAAAGTGTGAAGGCTTAATCTAGCAATGACAATTTCGTTCAAGGTAGAGAGACTAGAGCTCTTCTCCTTTTCTGAAAATCAGCTGGCACTTTGTCTTTGAACTGTCTAGCTTCCAAAATTTCAAGAAGACAAAATTCTCTTCTTTCAAACATTCAATTGATAGATATCATTATATTATGGTAGACCTACCTAGATATTGAGAAATAATTATTTTTCACTTAAATTTTATTTTTGGTGTTTTTGAGAGAAGGTCTCTCTGTAGCTCCACCTGGTGTAGAACTTGATCTTGCAGACCAGGCTGGCCTTGAACTCACAAAGATCTGCCTGCCTCTGCCTCCCAAGTGCTAGGATCAAAGGTGTGTGCCACCACACCAGCTCACTTAAATTTTATTTTGTTTTAAAATGCTTCCATGTTCTTGGAAGCTCCTGGATTTGTGGTTTGGTGTACATTATTAATTTTGGGGATTATTATCATTACTTCTTTAAATAAAAATTTCTGGATTTGGTTATCCTTAATGCGTATGTGATTTCCCTGGATGTATAAGTGCACTGGTGTTGTACAATGCCAGCAGAGCCCAAAAGGTGGAGACAGATCCCCTGGAACTGGAGTTACAGATAGTTGTTGGTTGCCATGTAGGTGCTGGGAACCAAACCTGGGTCTTCTGGAAGAACAACCAGTTCTCTTAAGCACTGAGACATCTCACCAGCCTGAAATATTTTCTTTAGTCACCTCTTCTCTTTCAAGTACAACTGTATCAATGATAGACCATTTGTTATAATACCATAGTTTTTGAATGCCTGATTCTGTTTGTTTTTCCCCTCTTTTTGTTTTCTTCCTGGACTTAAGTTTAGGTAATTTCTATTAACCTGCCATCAAAACCACTATTTCTCCAGCTATATGAAGCAATTGCTAATCCAGTTTAAGTCTGTTAAGGTATTTTATAATACTATGATTTCCACTGATTCTTAAAGTTTCCATTTTTGAAACTATCTGTCCATGTATTATGCATTTTTACAAAATGTGTATTATCTGCTTTCATGGTAAAGCTTCTAATATATTAACTATAGTTATTAAATTCCTTGATGGATAGTTCCAACATTTCATTTTTTATTGCTTCTTTATTTTTTTTTTTCATTTTCTAACACTAAGTAATAATTTATGAGTACAAGCATCCTTCATGTAAAGCCAATTTGCAAGCAGTTGTGCCCAAACCCACACGGCCTAAGGGTCCTACCATCCAGTTGGGGGGGCTTGTATGTTTAATCAAGTTGATCAAATAAGTGTCCAGACTATATTGCTGTAGTTTCACCATTCACCCTAATCGCAGCCCTTACATTCTACCATGCCTCCTCTTCTGCAGATTGTTCCCTAGGCTTAGAAAAGGAGCACAGGTAGACAAGAAGCAAAGCAGTCTACTTTCTCTGGAGCTGTTGTCTTGGACTCTGGTCAATTCTGGCTGATTCCTTTCATGACAGTTTGTCCAGGAATAACTTTTCAATCCTACTAAAGAAGCACAAGCAATTAGATATATAGGTATTTACACAGTACTAATTGTTATGGTACATTACTTTGGTACAGACACAGATCTTTGGATGGTATGTTAATCCATGAATTATGTTTTTCTGTAAAATATAACAGGGTCTTACTGTGGCTTATAACATCTCCTAACCACTAGAGGATGTAAGCTTGTGGCATTAGCTGTGGGTTATTCCTCCACGGAGAGAGCTAATAGCCAATTAGATTTGGGATATACCGGCATATGGCTGCCTCTGCTGCACAGTATTTCCAGGCAGGTGAGGTGTAGCTGGTGCTGATGGAGGAGTCTTGCTTGACTCAAGGAGACCTATATTTGCTTTATTGGTTTAGTGGCCTTTGGTAACACTCTCTGGTATTCCAGAGACCAATTGTACACTTGCAAGTGTGGTCTCAATACATCTTTCCCATGCTTACATTAGGTCTTTGACAACAGGGCCTTATCGCCTCTCTTCTTGCAGATATCCCAGTTTGCAGGCAAGAAGCCTTTATCTTTTGGGGAGGGACTTGGATCCCCTGGCCAACATGTCCTTGGTAGAATAATCCATTGCTGATATCAGAGCTCTCCTGTATTAATATATTTTGCTTAAGTGCATAGCTTATGGAGACTTTAGTATTATATTTGGTTCTGAATAGAGAGTAATCCTTTTCACAGTTCCTATGTCTATTAGTCAATTAAAGAAGGCAGTTTTACCAGTTTGTAAGAGATTACCTCTATAGCAGTTGGCTCCAATTTACAGTTAGAGAATGACCTCATCATCATCATATTTCTCCTTGTTCTATGGAGGTGAGGCAAAAAATTCTCTCACATTAAAACTTTGTGGCACCTAGAAGGTAAGTTTCATTAGGACTCATTATAAATAGTTGTTACAAATAGGATCCACAGAGGGGTTTGATGTCTGTAGCAGTCTGAGGCTTTTCTTCCTTCCAATGTTCAGACAGGCCAACCTTTCTGCTGGCACTTCCTGGTACATCCTACTCAATGCAAAGCTGTATCTTTTCTTTCTCAGCCGTTAAGTTGGTGACATTTTGACCTGTTGGAACATACAAATCTTTTCCCATAGTTAGATTTTTTTTTTTTGTCTTTTCGAGACAGGGTCTCCCTGTAGCCCCAGCTGGAACTCACTCTGTAGACCAGATGGCCTTGAACTCCGTAGTTAGTTTTAAGATTTGAATTGCAAAGTTTTTGACCAAAAGGTTACATATATATCTGTATCCCCCCTTTTTATTTTAGGTTTTTGTTTTTTGATCCATGAGTGCCAAAAAGGGCAGTTGTATTACACATACCTATAGGCTGGAATCAAGGTACAGATTTCATCAAATTCACCCAAGCTGTTTTGGGTGACTGTATGTGGTTAGCTTGGGAATCAAACTTAATTTTGTAAGTTAAATCATCCTATAGGTAAAAGAGAATGCTACAAGATGATACTTTACAGCAGAAAAATTATAGAGAATATTTCTATGTGTCAATCCCAAAGTTATTATTATACAGATTTTAAGTAAAACAAATGTGGACAACAATTTATATTTCCAATTGACTCAGGTGCATTACCATTTTTATCAGAACCTTTAAACCAATGTTGTTTAATATACACATATTTACTTTTACTATGTCCTAAAACACCATGTAACCTGTAGACAGAGTCTAGGCAAAATTGGATACTTGTTGAACTAACGTCAATTAAATATACATTAATCAAATATACACCTGTGTCCCTCTCCCGCCCCTCCCACCCCTCCCGATTCACCTTTTCAGTCAGTTTTCTGATGCAGTCTTTCTGTTGTTGTTCTTTCAATATGCATCCCTCTCCACAAGAGATATTTATAACTGGGTTATTGGTGCTAACATCCACATATGAGGGATACCATTTGTCGTTTGTTTTTCCGGGACTGTGTTACTTCACTTAATATAATATCTTCTAGCTCCATCCATTTACCTGCAAAGTTCATGATGTTGTCTTTCTTTACCACTGTATAGACCTCCATTGTGTACATTCTCTATCCACTCGTCAGTTGAGGGGCATTTGGGTTGGTTCCAGCTTTTTGCTATTGTGAACGGAGCTGCAATAAATATAGCTGTGCATGTATTTCTGCAGTAAGATGAGTCTTGTGGGTATATACCCAGGAGTGGTATGACTGGGTCAAATGGCAAGCT
>VZQC01006553.1:1378786-1396530 GCA_009823505.1 Rhizomys pruinosus
TCTTTGTCTAGCATTTTAACTGTGATATGATGTGGGAGTTTCTTTTCTGATCATGTATCTACTGTGCGGAGTCCTATGTTGCTTCTGTATATTTGTATGCGGGTTTGTCTCATTTTTTAGGTTCTGTTGGAACTTTTCATCTATTATTCTGGGTTGAAGATCTGATCTCAATTACATTCTCTTGAGATTCTTCTCCTTCCTTCATTCCATATGATTGCCAGGAGGTTTGATTTGTTTTCATTAGTGTCCCATTTTCTGGTTGTTCGCACTTTTTTGTTTTTTAAAATTTTTCATATTCTTTCATTTGAGCTTGTTTAAATTGACGTCGTGTGTTTCTTTCCAGATTCTGATATTCTTTGTCTTCCTCTTCATTCTACTTCTATGAGGCTTTCTTCATTCTTTTCTTCTGATTGGATTTGAGTGCGTCTAATTCCTTTTCGTGGTTCATCCTGTGTTTTTCTTTAGTTTATTTCCATCTTTCCTATTTTGGTAGCTTCTCCAATCTTCTCTCTTGGTTTCTCCTTAATTGTGTTGGTTGGCTCCATTTTTCAGTTTTTCTACTTCGTTTTGGGTTTGTATTCTTTTATCTCCTCTAGTTCTTTCTTTTGGAGTTTTCTCAATGCTGCTTCCTTTAGTCTTTCTGAGAGTTTGTCTTTGTATCCCTCTAGGTCCCTTTTGAGTTTTTCATCTCTCTCTTTAGTTCTCTGAACTTCTTCTTTATTTTCTTGTAATTTCTACTGCATACGTGTCTGCCAATTATGTCCTCTAAGAATCTGGTATCCTTGGGGGTTCATCCTCCAGAGGGTACCTATTATTGGTAGCTTAGCCTATCTCCTTACAGGCTTGCTATAGAAAACAGCCTAGGATATGTGGGATTATCAGCTGCCTTTCCCATGTTGTTCCCTTCAGTCAGTGTCGCCTTTCATGCTGGGGTTTTCCCTTTTGTGGATTCAAATCGACAAATGTCTTTTCACTATGTCAGTTGATGGTTTTGCCTCCTTCTGATGTTTTTTTTTTTTCTTTTCTCCTCCTTGTTTGTGGAGTATTGACTTGTCTAGGTTTCAGGCTTTCAATTTTGTTTATATATTGGATATTGGAAGCCTAATTCACTCTTCTCTTCCTGTTCTGAAGGTTCTCCAAAAAAGTCCATTTGGATACTCTCTCACCAATTCTAGTTGTTGGGAGAATGGGGGGATATACCTGACTTAGCCCGCACCCTGGTACCTGCCTGGAGTGACTTCTGGGTTCCTGTGCCTCAGGAGCTGGCCATCACAATGCCACAGAGGCGCCAAACCCTACCCGCTGGTCTCTGGCTGCAAAGGCGAAGGGTGGCTCCCACCCAGAAAGTCACCCCCTACAAAAAGGTTCAGAGTTGGGACCCTTTTCCAGTAGCCCAGGAGACAATCTACCCCAAAATCTACCTGCCTGGTGCAACTTCCCAAATTTTCTTTAAAAAATATTTTTTTTTTGTCTTTTTGAGGCAGGGTCTTCCTGTAACCCCAGCTGTCTACTCACTATGTAGACCAGGTTGGCCTTGAACTCACAGAGATCCATCTGCCTGTACCTCCCAAGTGCTAGGATTGCAGGCACACACCACCATGCTCAGTTTTTTTAAAACTTTTTTAAAATTTCTATATGTGTATTTTATTATTTTTATATTTATTTATTTATTTATTTATTTATTTATTTATTTTTGATGTTTTTGAGACAGGTTCTCCTTGTTAGCCCCAGCTGGCCTGAAACTCTCTCTGTAGACCAGGATGGCCTTAAATTCACAGAGATCTGCCTGCCTCTGCCTCTAGAGTGCTGGAATTAAAGGCATGTCCCACCATGCCTGGCTATTTTTTTTATTTTTATGTGTTTACGTGTTTTGCCTGCATGTATGTAAGTGTACCACCTGTGTGAAATGTCCACAGAGGCCAGAATAAGGTGTTGAGGCCCCTGGAACTGGAGTTACAGATGGTTGTTAGCCACCATGTAGGTGCTGGAAATTGAAGTTGGGTCCTCTCGAAGAATAGCAAGTGTTCTTAACTATTGAGGCATCTCTCCAGCCCCAGTTCTAACATTTATGAATCATTTTATTCTGGTTTTCCTTTCTCTGAAAAATGTGTCTCAATTTTTCATTTGCCTCATACTTTTTAAAGATATTTATTTATTTGTGTGTGTGTGTGTGTGTGGCATGTATACAGGTGCCTTCAGAGGCAAGAAGAGTGTCAAACCACAGGTGGGTATGAGCTGCCTGATACAGCTGCTGTGAAACTGAACCTGGGTCCTCTGCAAGAGCATCAAGTGCTCTTAACTGCTGAGCCATCTTCCCAGCCCCATGTCTCAACACTTTTTATTGTATGTTGGGCATTTCATTTAGGGAGGAATGATACTGAAGTAGATATTAGAACATTTAAAATGAGGAGGCTTCCTTGCCACCTACCATCTCAGCACTCAGGCCTCCTTGGGTGCTCAGATCCTTGCCTGCCCCAGATCTGTGCCCTCCCCCAGACTTGATGAGCTGATCTCCCTCCACTATCTTAGCTCTCAGTCCTGCTTGGATAATTGGGATCCTTCCTGTGTGAACCAGACCTACACAGTATTCCAAGACCTGAATTCCTGAGGCTAGCTTCTTGAGACTTCCTTGTGCTTGGTCATCTCAGCTCTCAGACCTGCTCAGGTCACTAGGGTTCCTGTGTGCCCCAGATCTGTGAACTCTCCTGGCCTTACCTATCAGCTAACCTGTTCGCCTAGCAGCCACTGGGCCCACCCTGCCATCCATCCAGGATGCTTGAGGTCAATCCTGGAACTACAACTCAAAGTTGCACCTGTCTCTATCAGAACTGAGACTATGCCTTACACCCCATTTGTGCATCAACATAAAGAGGTGGTCCTCACGCTGACACTGAGTGCTAGTCATCAGAACCATAACCTGGTAAGTTTTGGAAACAGAAAACAAGGAAAGATATAAACATTCATCAAAGCTGAGATCATGTACCTATAAAAAGAAATATTCCCACAGAAACCCAGATGCCTCTGTCTTACAGGGATGAGGGTATTTTTCTTTCTGCGGGACCCTTAATTTGGAAGATTTTGTTAGCCTATTCTGGATTGGACTGTCAGAGGCTTGTGGTTAGTCTACCACAGACATCAAATTTCTCTGGTGACTATGGTGTGCAATTCTTTCTTAGAGGTTATTTTTCGCAGTTTCTGCTTCTCTAGGCTTTGGGTTATCCTCCCTCATTGAACCCCAGAAAGAATCTATATTTCACAGTTACACTAGCTGTATTTATCTGTTTTTTTTTTTGTATTTACCTGACATTTCTTTTTTATATTTCTTCTTTTAATTTTTTTAATTAACTTTTTTTGTTTTATGTGAGAGTGTTAAGGTTGCATGTATGTAAATGCACCCCTGTGGTGCAGTGTCTGTGGAAGACAGATGAAGGCACCAGAACTGGATTTATGGGTGGTTGTTAGCTGCAATGTGGATGTTGGGATTTAAACCTGGGCTTTCTGGAAGAACACCCAGTGCTCTTAATCACAGAGCTATCTTACCAGCCCTTACCAGCCCCCACACATATGTATTTTTTAAATTTTTTAATTGAGCTTTTGTAATTCCATACAACAGTTCTTAATCAAATTTAGACTCCCCTCCCCCACCCATGCCCCACCAGACCTCATGTGTTTTGCCATACATGTTAAGTCCTATCCAGTCAAGCACTTGCATACAGATTTCCTTCAGTGCAAATTCATCCACTGGAGTCTATTCAGCCTATCTAGAAATCATAAAGTGTACCCAGTAGCAATCAGTCTCCAATAGTTTTCAGTCTAGGGCTGGTCAGCCAACCATTTTTCTCTTTCCCCCTGGGCCCTTGTGGAATGGACTTGGCATGGGTTTTGTGCTTGATTGCCACAAGTTCGCATGTGCAAGCATCCAGGACTCCTACAGTCATGCCACCTTGAATGTGCCTGATCTTGTCTCCTTTTGGTTTTTAATTTTTTATTGTTTAAAATTTTCATGGATGCATGTAATGTACTTTGATCAAGCCCACCTCCATTCCCTTCCCTCTAATTTCTCCTCTTTCCTCCTTGACTACTTTTCCCTTCCAATGTCATGTACTCTTTTCATGAATCCACTGAGTTCACTTAGTGCTGTCTTTATGTTCATGGGTATAGGTTCATCTGCTGGAGCATGGCTCACTTCTCAGAGTCTGTATCCCTGAAGAAAACAGGATCTTCCTTCCACAGAAGCCACAAATTTCCAATAGCTCTTCAGCTTAGGGTGGAACTTCATGAGCTTCTTCTCCATCTGTGCTGGGGTTTTAACTGGCTTGATATTGGGCTGGTTTTGTGCATGCAGTCAGGACTGCTGTGAATTCATGTGTGCAGCGACTCTGTCATGTCCCGCAAATACTGTTCCACTACTACTTTTGGCTTTTACAATCTTTCTGCACCCCCTTCCATGATAATCCCCCTGCCTTGGTGGGGGAAGGTTGTGATATAGATGTCCCATTTAGAGCTGATCAATTCAGTCTTTTATTCTCTGCATATTTGGGTCTCTGCATTAATTGCTGTCTACTGCAAGAAGAAACTTCTCTGATGAGTGTTGAGAGATGCACTTTCTCTTTTTTTTTAAAATGTATTCTTAAAATTTTATTTTTTATGTATATGAATGTATTTTTTTTCTCTTTTTTTAATTGGTGCTTTGTGCATTTCATACATCATTTTCCAATTCAGATCAGGCATATTTCCCTTTCCCTTCCCCCCTACCCCCACCCATCCCAGATCATGCATTTTTCCATAACTGTCCTGCATCTTTCTCTCAGATTTTTTTTTTCATTTTTTAGCTATAAGTGATGATCCATGAGTACAAGCATCCTTCATATGAAACCAATTTGCAGGCTGTTGTGCCCAAACCCCCACAGCCCCACCATCCAGCAGGGGGTGAGGGGTTGTATGTTCAATCAAGTTGATCAAATGAGTGTCCAGACTACATTGCTGTAGTTTCACCATTCACCCCAATCGCAGCCCTTACATTCTACCACGCCCCCTCTTCCGCAGATTGTTCCCTAGGCTTAGAAAAGGGGCACAGGTGGATGAGAAGCAAAACAGTCCACTCTCTCTGGAGCTGTTGTCTTGGACTCTGGTCAATTCTGGCTGTTTCCTTTCATGGGCTGACAGTTTGTCCAGGAATAACCTTTCGATCCTACTAATGAAGCACAAGCAATTAGATATATAGGTATTTAAACAGCACTAATAGTTATAGTTGGTTACTTTGGTATAGACACATATGTTTGGATGATATGTTAATCCATGAATTACATTTTTTCCTGTTAAATATGACAGGGTCTTACTGTGGCTTATAACATCTCCTAACCTGTAGAGGATGTAAGCTTGTGGCATCAGCCATGGGTTATTCCTCCAAGGAGAGAGCCAATAGCCAATTAGGTTTGGGATATACAGGCATATGGCTGCCGCTGCTGCACAGTATTTCCAGGCAGGCGGGGTGTAGCTGATGCTGACGGTGGAGTCTTGCTTGACTCAGGGAGACCAGTATTTGCTTTATTGGTTGAGTGGCCTTTGGTAACACTCTCTGGTATTCCAGAGGCCATGTGTACACTTGCATGTGTGGTCTCAATACATCTTTCCCATGTTAACGTCAGGTCTTTGGCAGCAGGGCCTTATCGCCAAGAGATGCACTTTCTATTGGTACAAATATAAGAACTTAGGGGACCGTTTATTACTATGTCCATTTAGGTTCCACTCCAGGCCCTATGACATATCCAGCCATGGGTTTTTGGCCCAGTTAGACTGTGTCAGGGATGAGTTCCATTTTGTGGAGTCAGATTTGAATCCAATTAAAAGTATACATGGCACTTCTTAAATTGATGGTGAGAGCTGAAAGGGACCTGGAATTTATCATCCATGCAGTGAGACCTTGGTTCTGAGAAGTGTGGTTTCCAAAGCTATGTCCTCTCCTTCTCCAGCTGCAGGGCTGACTCTAGTAAGTATACATTCCTGTCCCGAAGACAAAGATGGAACTTTTCTGCCAATCTTCCTTTCCTCCACCTACAGTGACTTTTATTAAGTGCCAAGAGGCAACATTTTGTAGCTTTGCTTAATTATTCATGAGTTTGCTATTCTTTCTTCTGCCCATCAGGGGATACCAGGGAGAAAAGGTCACCATGGAGTTTGGGGAGCACCTGCTGACTTCTCTGACACAGCAGCTTTAGGGACGTTTACCCTGCATTCTCCCGCATCATCTCCATAAACTTGTGAGGAAAAGTCATTGAAAGATTGGAAAACCTAGTGTACTTGTGGCTCCCAAGGATTTACATTGATACAGAGGCCTAAATATTTCTAAAATCTGCAGCTTACAATTTTTTCTGACCTCATAATGACAGGCAGAATTTGTTCTAGATAAGCCAGTACCCCATGGGCCCTTGTGGTTCTCAAGGTCCAGATCAGTTTTTTTTTATCCTGTGCCATCAGATGCTGGATAAAGGATAACTTAGGATTTAGGCATTTTTCTCCTTAAATTCTTCTGTTCTTCAAGAATAATGGGGGATGAACAGATGGCTCAGTGGTTAAGAGCACTGGCTGCTCTTGCAAAGGACCTGGGTTTTGTTACCAGCACCCACTTCGTGGCTAACATTGATCTGTAACTCTAGTTCCAAGGGATCTTATACCCTCCTCTAACCTCGAAGCAGAGGTTGTGGGTATTGCACAGCATGGGTACACTTATACACAGGCAATGCACCCATACACATACAACAAAAATAGTAAGAAATGTTTTTTAATTTTTAAAATTTATTTATATATATTATCAAATCTAGACCTGTGTCCCCCCACACACCCCCACCCCACCAGAGCTCATGCATTCTGCCAAACATGCTTTTCATCTCTTTCTCAGTCTTTCTCAATATTCTCCATGTGGAAGTTGACTGTTTTGAGCAGAAGTTCACTGTTTCAGTCAGTTCTTTGATGCAGTCCTTTCTGTTGTTGTTGTTGTTGTTGTTGTTGTTGTTGTTGTTTCCAATATGCATCACTCCCAACTGCTTGGACAAAAGCTCAAGGGGCCGTGCACAAGAAATACTTACAACTAGGTAATTGGCACTAGCATCCACAGATGAGGGATACCATTCGTCGTTTGTTTTTCTGGGACTGTGTTACTTCACTCAGCATGATGTCCTCTAGCTCCAGCCATTTTCCTGCAAAGCTCGTGATGTCGTCTTTCTTTACTGCTGCATAGAACTCCATTGTGTAGATGTACCACATTTTCTCTATCCACTCGTCAGTTGAGGGGCATTTAGGTTGGTTCCAGCTCCTTGCTATTGTGAAGAGAGCTGCAATAAACATGGCCGTGCATGTATCTCTGTGGTGGCGTAAGTCTTGAGGGTACATGCCCAGGAGTGGTATGGCTGGGTCGGGTGGCAAGTTCATTCCAAGTCTTCCAAGGGTTCTCCACACTGCTTTCCATAGTGGCTGTACGAGTTTACATTCCCACCAGCAGTGGATGAGTGTTCCCCTTTCCCCACAACCTCTCCAGCACTTGGTATCATTTGTTTTCTTGATCCTAGCCAGTCTTATTGGAGTAAGATGATATCTTAAAGTGGTTTTCATTTGCATTTCCTTAATGATTAGTGATGTTGAGCAGTTCTTGAGGTGTTTCTCAGACATCTCTAATTCCTCGCTTGTGAAGTCTCTGTTCAGTTCTTTGCTCCATCTATTGAGCGGGTCATTTGTTTTCTTTTTTCTTTGTTTTTTGAGTAGTTTATATATTCTGGAAATCAATGCTTTGTCAGATGTATCTGCAGTGAAGGTTTCCTCCCACTCTGTGGGATTTCTCTTCACTTCCTTGATTGTTTCTTTTGATGTACAGAAGCTTTTGAGTTTGATGAGGTCCCATTTGTCAATTGTCGACCTTAATTCTTGTGCAGCTGCTGTCTGATTTAGGAAGTCTTTTCCTACGCCTATGTCTTGTAGTCTGCTGCCAACT
Organism: Rhizomys pruinosus; assembly: GCA_009823505.1. Classification (NCBI taxonomy): domain Eukaryota; kingdom Metazoa; phylum Chordata; class Mammalia; order Rodentia; family Spalacidae; genus Rhizomys; species Rhizomys pruinosus. The sequence continues at coordinate 1,386,771 of VZQC01006553.1, forward strand.
TTTTCTTCTATCACCTTCAGAGTTTGGGGTTTCACGTTGAGGTCTTTAATCCATCTGGAGTTGACTTTTGTACAGGGTGAGAGGTAGGGGTTTAATTTCATTCTTCTACAAGTGGTGATCCAGTTTTGCCAACACCACTTGCTGAAGATGCTGTCTTTTCTCCATTGTGGTTTCTTGGCCCCCTTGTCAAATATGAGATGGCTGAAATTGTATGTGCTCAGATTTGGATCTTCGGTTTTGTTCCATTGGTCAACAGGTCTGTTTTTGTGCCAGTACCAGGCTGTTTTTATGACTATAGCCCTGTAGTATAGTTTAAAATCTGGTATAGAGATCCCTCCTGTGTAGCTCTTTTCACTCAGGATTGATTTGGCTATTCGGGGTCTTTTGTTTCTCCAAATGAATTTAAGAACTTTTGTTTCCAAGCCTGTGAAGAAACTCTTGGGGATTTTGATTGGGATTGCATTAAATCTATACAAGAGTTTTGGTAAAATGGACATTTTTACAATGTTAATTTTCCCAATCCATGAGCATGGGAGGTTTTTCCATCTTCTGAGGTCTTCTTCAATTTCTTTCTTTAAGGGTTTAAAATTTTTGTTGTAGAGGTCTTTGGTGTCTTTGGTTAGGTTTGTTCCTAGGTATCTTATTGTTTTTGAGGCTATTGTGAGTGGGAAGGTCTCTTTGAATTCTTTCTCCAGTTGCTTGTTCTTGGTGTAAAGAAAGGCCATTGATTTTCTAAGGTTAATTTTGTATCCTGCCACTTTGCTGAAGCTGTTAATCGTTTCTAGGAGTTTTCTGGTGGAGTTTTTTGCATCTCTTAAGTAAACAATCATATCATCAGCAAATAGGGATAGTTTGACTTCCTCTTTTCCAATTAGTACTCCTTTAATATCCTTTTCTTGCCTTATTGCTCTAGCAAGTGTTTCAAGCACTATATTGAAGAGGAGTGGTGATAGGGGGCAGCCTTGCCGAGTTCCTACCTTTAAAGGGAATGTTTCCGTCATTTCCCCATTTAGGATGATATTGGCTGTGGGTTTCCTGTATATGGCTTTGATTACATTGAGGAATGATCCCTCCAATCCAATTCCTTCTAGGACTTTAAGCATGAAGGGATGCTGGATTTTGTCAAAGGCTTTTTCAGCATCAATTGAGATGATGGTGTGGTTTTTGTCTTTGATTCCGTTTATGTGTTTGATGATGTTTATTGATTTTCGTATGTTGAACCATCCCTGCATCTCTGGTATGAATCCAACTTGGTCATGATGGATGATCTTCTTGATGTGGGTCTGTATGCGATTTGCCAGTATTCTGTTTAGAATTTTGGCATCTGTGTTCATGAGGGAGATGGGTCTATAATTCTCCTTTTTAGTTGGATCTTTGCCTGGTTTTGGTAATAGAGTGATGTTGGCTTCATAGAAGGAATTTGGGAGAATTCCCTCTGATTGTATACTTCTAAACAGTTTCAGAAATAATGGTTGTAGGTCTTTTTGAAATGTTTTATAGAATTCTGCTGTGAAACCGTCTGGGCCTGGGCTTTTTTTAGTTGGGAGGCTTCTTACTACATCCTCTATTTCTTCATATGTTATGGGTCTGTTTAAGCTGCTGGTCTCCTCTTGGCCAAGCTTTGGTGATTCCCAAGATTTCAGATATTCATCCATTTCTTCTAGATTTTCAAACTTGGTAGAATATAGGTTCTTGTAATATTCCCATATAATTTTCTTGATCTTTTCCTTGTCCGTTGTGATATTTCCCTTTTCATCACAGATTGTATTGATTTGGAGTTGTTCCTTCTTTCTTTTTGTTAACTGGGCTAGAGGTCTGTCTATCTTGTTTATTCTTTCAAAGAACCAACTTTTGGCTTCATTGATTTTTTGTATTGTTTTCTTTGTTTCTATTTCATTGATTTCTGCTCTGATTTTTGTTATTTCTTCCTGTCTGTTGCGTTTAGGGTTCATCTGTTGTTGCCTCTCAAGTGCTTTTAGCTGTAGTGTTAGATCATTCACTTGTGCTCTTTCTGTTTTTCTAATGTAGGCACCCAGGGCTATAAATTTCCCTCTTAGGACTGCTTTTAAGGTATCCCATAAGTTTTGTTGTGTTGTATTGTCATTGTCATTCAGTTCCAGGAATGTTTTTATTTCTTTCTTTATCTCTTCCTTGACCCATTCATTATTCAAGAGTGTGTTGTTTAGTCTCCATGTGTTCTTGTAGGCAGGAGGGCTTGTCCTGGTGTTGATGTTGAGCTTCATTGCACTGTGGTCTGACAGGATGCATGAAATTATTTCAATCTTTTTGTATTTGTAGAGGTTTCTTCTGTGTCCCAGGATGTGGTCGATTTTGGAGAATGTTCCGTGGGGTGCTGAGTAGAAAGTGTATTCTCTGGTATTAGGATGGAATGTTCGGTAGAGGTCTATGAGGTCCATTTGGTGTATCATATCGTTCAGTTCAGATGTCTCTCTGTTTATTTTTTGTCCTGTTGACCTATCCAAAGGACTCAGTGGGGTATTGAAATCTCCCACTATGAGTGTGCTGGGGTTAGTCTGTGACTTGTGGTCCTGGAGAATTGTCTTTATAAAGTTTGGTGCACCAGAATTTGGGGCATATATATTCATAATTGTGAAATCTTCTTGGTGGATTGTTCCTTTGATGAAAATGTAATGGCCTTCTTTGTCTCTTCTGATTTCTTTTACTTTGAAGTCTATTTTATCCGATATTAAAATAGCAACACCTGCTTTCTTTTTGGTACCATTTGCTTGGAATATTTTTTTCCATCCCTTCACTTTAAGGTGGTGCCTGTCCTTGAAGGTAAGATGTGTTTCTTGCAGACAGCATATCGATGGATTCTGTTTCCTAATCCAGTCTCCCAGTCTATGTCTTTTGATTGGGGAATTTAGTCCATTAATATTTAAGGTTATGACTGATAGGTTTGTGTTGCTTCCTTTTGCCTTATTATCCATCTGCGGTTTTGATTTAGGTTTCTACTTCTGCAGTTATGCTTTTATTGATTTCTCCTTCTAGTTGCCTGGGGTTGGTTGCTCCTTTCTTCTGTTCTTTGGATTGCTTCAAGTATTCTCTGAAGGGTTGGTTTTCCGGACATGTATTCTTTCAAGTTGTTTATGTCATGGAAGATTTTCCTCTCTCCTTCCACTATGATTGACATTTTTGCTGGGTATAGTAACCTGGGCTGGCATCCATTGTCCCTCAACACTGGGAATGCTTTGCTCCAGGTTCTTCTTGCCTTCATCGTTTGCTGTGAGAAGTCCGTTGTTATTCTGATAGGTTTCCCCTTATAGGTCACTTGTTGTTTTTCTCTTGTCGCTTTAAGAATTTTCTCTTTGTTTTGGGTGTCCAGCATTTTAACTATGATGTGGCGTGGAGAATTTCTTTTCTGATCTTGTCTGTTTGGAGTTCTATGTGCTTCTTGTATTGGTATTGGTTTGTCCTTTTTTAGTTTGGGGAAGTTTTCATCTATTATTCTGTTGAAGATGTGATCAATACCATTCTCTTGGGATTCTTCTTCCTCTATTCCTATGATGTGGAGGTTTGATCTTTTCATAGTGTCCCACAGCTCCTGGTTGTTCCACTTTTGTGTATTTTTAAATGTTTCATACTCTTTCCTTGAGGTTTTAGTTGTTCTGTGTTATCTTCCAGGTCTGATATTCTTTGTTCTGCTTCCTCCATTCTGCTTCTGAGGCTTTTTCCATTCTTTTCCTCTTGATTGGATGAGTGTTTGATTTCCTTTTTCATTTCCTCTTCTTTCTTTAGTATTTCTACTTCTTTTTGGAGCTTCTCAATCTTTTCCTGTAGCTCTTTGCTTCGCTGGTTGGTTTCCTTATCTTTTTCAGCATGGGATCTTTTCAGTATTTCTACTTCCTTCTGGAGTTTGTCATTCTCTCTCTCTAGGTCCTTCTTGAGTTCTTCATTCTCTTTTCTCAGTTCTTTGATTTGCTCTTTATAATCTTGTAGTTCTTTAAATATGTTCCCAATTGTGTTTCTGATATCTGTGTCCCGGTGCATTCCCAGAGGGATCCCAGTGTAGGAATCTTCCATAGGGTTGGTAGAGCTTGGTGGGGGATTATCCTGCACCTTTCCCCTGTTGTCTTTCTTTGTGTTCCTTGCATATGGGCTTCTCCTTGCCTGTATTCCAATGTGAGTCCTAAATGCCTCTTCACTGTGTTGAAGGCTTGCTTTGCGTGCCTTCTTCAGATGCCTGCCTTCCTACACTTCCGCTGGTCTCAGGAGTTCTCAAGAATTTTTTTTTAAAAGAGTAAGACTAGCTCTCCCTCCACTTCTCCATATCACTATGATGAAATGAATGGTATATGACTTGATACTCTTCATCCACTTGAACATGGTTACAGTATGAAATGAATGCTATATGACTTGATACTCTTCATCCACTTGAACATGGGCACAGTATGTATTTTTTAGCCTTTATTTTATTTTTTGTTTATATGTTAGTCTGTGCGAGTATATGCCACATGTGTTCAGGTATCTGTGAGGACTAGAAAAAGGCTTCAGATTCCCTGGAGCTGGAGTTACAGGTAGCTGTGATCCTCCTGACTTTGGTGCTCAGAACAGACCTTGGGTCCTCTGGAAGATCAGCAAGCACTGTTAACAGCTGAGGTCTCTCTTCAGTTTCAAGTATGTATTTTCTTTTTCTAACTCCATTATACATTTTATACTGATTATATATTTTCATGTGCAATTATTTTATTAATGATATATCATTTTTTCTTCAATTCCACATTTCTAAAAATTTAGAATTCAGGCTGGTGAGTTGTCTCAGTGGGTAAAAGCACTTGCTGCCAAGCTCGATGACCTGAATTCAATTTCTGGGATCCACATTGTAGAAAGAGAAAACCAACTCTCACAAGCTGTCCTCTTTCCCCCACACATGGGCTGTAGCATCACACACACACACACACACACACACACACACACACACACACAGAGTTATTTTAATTATACATCAGCTGATAACTCAATAAGGGTGTCCTTTTATTTTGTTTTAGAAAAAATACCTATAGAGCCAGGCATGGTGACACATGCCTTTAATCCCAGCACTCAGGAAGCAGAGGCAGGCCAGCCTGGTGTACAGATCAAATTAAGGGCCAACAGGGAAAAAAAGGAAAACCCTGTCAAAAAAAAAAAAAAAAAAAAAAAAAAAAGTAAAGGAAAGAAAAAGAACCTATAATAACCTGTCTTGCAAAAGATGCTGTTCAGTCATTATAATAATCATTTTCTCCCTTTCGAGAATTAATGAGACATGACTCCTACTTATGACTACTAGTTTTTACTTAGTTTTAGTTTTTTAGCTTAAAAATGTTACCACTTTAGTATTTTGTTTAAGGGTTTTCTATTAGATATTATAAACCATTCTTTTCAAACTTGAAGACTATGGATTGTAGATTTACCTTAGTTTGAAGCAGTTATGGAACACACACCTCAAGGTGTCTTGCTGTGATGTTCCCCTTACCTGCCACAAGGTTGGCACTGGGGCTGCCTTTCCTTTGGTTGTTCCCATCCAATTATGCATTTAACAATACTAGCCCAATACAGTGGTTATAGACAACAGTAGTTCATGGCTCTCCATTGTCCTAACTGCAACTGTGTTTCTATTTGTGACTGCTTATCTAATTCATTTCCCCTCTCTTTTCATGTGTGTCCAAAGTATTATGGTCTAGTGGCCTTCTTTGTTACTCTGCATAAGGATTTACTCTCCCCCTCAGTCTCTTACACATCTAGTTCTGTCCTGCCACGTGCTTATTGGAGGATCTGAACTAACATATTTATACATATGCATGACAGCTAATATGATTTTTTAAAATCAATCTTCATATTGGATCTAAACAGACAAACTAGACTTTATTCCTGTTAGAGAATGTTTAATGTTTAATAAAAATGTTAAAATTTTTAGCATATAATAAAATGTCCAAGATAAATTAAGTTACATTTTATAATGTATTACTGAAAACAATAAACATAAATTTACAATGATACAGAAATTAACACTAATGTAAGTAACATAAGTAATGTTTTGAGATTATAAAAGCAACACTAATAAGTGTATATTCATTACTTTCAATAATGCATTGTATAAGTAATTAAAATTATAATTTATTTATAAGCCAAGAGTATCCCTGGAACAAATCAGTGCACATGCATATATCAGGCTGATGTTGAGATTTTGGGAATAATTAAAAAAGAATTATGTATGAGAAGTCAGTAAGAATTCCAGTAACTTCACTAGCTGTTATAATAAACTTCTCTATGTATTAAAAGTGAAGAAGACATGCACTCTAAATACTCATTCAGTAGCTACTGGTCTTTATGCATTATAATAGAGTATGATGAGAGCTAAACACTTCATATGATGAAAGAAGAATGAGTGCATTTGGAATAAGGAGTTCACTATATAAACAGCATGCATTAAATGTATGATTTGTATATATTCATTATGCTGTTTTGTATAATGGGAACTTAATTTTATTATCTTATAATGTGTTTTAGTTATAGTAAATGTGTGGGTTTTTCAATAATTTTCTGTGCTTGACAGCGTTGGTAGTCAACTTGACACACCTGGAAAAGAGGGAAACTCAGTTGGGGAATTGCTTCTATTTGGTCAGCCTTGTGGATGTATATGGGAGGGATTTTCTGGATTGCTGAATAAGTGGGGATGTGAGAGGGCCAGTCCATTGTGAGCAGTGCCACCCCTGGGCAGGTAGTCCTGCCTTATTTAAGAAAGCTGGCTGAGCACAGGCCAGAGGAGCAAGCTAGTAAGCAGCATTCCTCCATGGTCTGTGTTTCAGCTCCTGCTTCCAGGTTCCAGCCCTGAGTTCCTGTCCTGACTTCCCTCCCTGATGAATTGTGACCTGGGAGATGTAACATAAAATACATCCTTTGATCCTCAAGTTGGTTTGGTCAGTGTTTTATCACCTCAATAGAAAGTCACTAGAACAGTTTGCATCTGCAGGTTTTATTTGGTGTGCTTAGAACGAATAATGGGCATGTCTTGCTTTTCTTTCTTGTTTGGAGGTTCTTTCCATTCTAGCTAAACATTCTTTCTGAAGATGAATACTGGGAAAAACGGAAAATAAATGTTATTTTTTTAAAGATTTTTTAAAAATTTAATTTATTTTATTACGTGTATAAATGTACTGCCTGCATGCAGGTCTGTGCACCTGTGTGGTGCAATGCTGCGGAGGTCAGAAGAGGGCATCGGATTCCCCTGGAACTGGAGTCAAAGATGGTTCTCAGCCGCCATGTGGGTGCTGGGGATCGAACTTGGATCCTCTGCAAGAGCAGTCGGCACTCTTAACCGCTAGGCCATCTCTCCAGCCCCGGAAAATAAATGTTATTTTTAAAAATCCATTTTAACCTTTGTATTTTTCTTATTTATTTGCTTTGCTTATGTTTCCCTGAGCAATTAATCATAGTATAAGAATATTGGGATTAAAATTATGAAGAGAAAACCACAATCCATAATATATCTAATTTTAGATTATTCTAAATAAACTCCAAAATACCTTTTATCATTATCATGTGAATATAGAGATATTCACATAAGACAGAGGAAAACAAATAGTGTTATTTAAGATGATGCTAAAACTACTTTTATTACTGTAAATTTCTCAATAAAACACTAGTAATTTTCCCCTAGGTAGCTTAAAAAACATTTATTACTTATTTAATTTATTTTCTTTGTTGACAAAGTTGTTACTCCTGGGAAAATTTTCCACAGTGAGATTTCTGATGGCTAAGTGTGTCTCAGAACAAGCAATACTGTGATAAAAGAAACAAAAAATAAATCCATTTTAAATAAGGAAAGAAGGCAAGAGTCTCTCAGGTGTATGGAAAGTTAATTCCCTTTAAAACATTGGTATCTCTACATCTCCTGAAAGTCTTCCTCTGCCTCCTGTTTCCCTGGGCCAGGGATTTCTCAGGCAGAAGACTGTTGATTTTTTAGTTTGTGATGCTGTTGCTGGTCCTAAAAAACGCTATTTATGCTTGCAAATCCATAGTGCACTCAGAGGAGGCATTAAAAAAGGGATAGAGAGATGATAGATAGAGATATTTTAAGTAGACAAAATAGGAGAAATATACAAATATCAATTGACTGAAAGAAATAAATAATACCCATAATACACAAAACAAGATAAGAATGACAAGTCAATAATAAGAAGGTATGCTGTTTTTAAAATTCCTGGTTAACTTTTTAATTTTGGTGTGTATATTCTGGTAAATTACAACTTCTCTTTGAAGTATCCATTGATCTAGTTGTTCCCAAGTAAGGTTTCCACTAGAATCATCAGAGGGACTCAAAAATCATAGAGTCCAACCCCTTTTGTAGATTACTAATTAAAACCTCCAGGGGTAGATTTCTAGAGTATCTGATGTTAATTGTACAGCCCCCAAGCTGGTGTGTATGAATGTCCCCACATAAGAAACTTAAAATGCAGAAAACTGAAAATACAGTGTGGAGACACTCAAGGAGGGTGACAGAGGAAAGGGGAAATCAAAAATCTCTGGGAATTAATAAATGAATAAATAAGAATTTACCTTTCCTAAATGTAGTTAAGGAAAAGAAACAAGACTAGCCCAAGAAGCAGCTTCCCTCTCTGTGTGGTTTGAATAATGGAAACACTGGGAACTTAGGCATGGGAGGAGGTTCGTGGGCAAGTTGATCAGGAAGCAGGACTGAGTGGAGTATTGGGCAGCAGGAAGGTTTAGATCTCAACAGGGAGAAAACTGGGAGGTTCCCTGTGGCCAGCTCATTGTGTCCTTTCCTAAACGTGCCTGGAGCTACAGGTCCTAGCAGATTCTGCCTCTCCTGTTTTCCAACTTTCATCTTTGAGGAGCAGAGCACCTGGGTCTGCCCCTCCGCTGGTCCCATCCAAGCTGCCAGTACTAAGGCCTTTCTTCTGTCATTCATGATCTTGCAGCTATCTCCTTACACTCCAGGTTTCTGTCCAATAATATTCATCCAACATGTCTTCTTAGCTTTCTATTTCTACAGCAAGTCTTCTTTTCCTTTTTTTCACAGTTGATCAGCATTTTTTTTTTCTTTTTGAGACAGAACTCACAGAGATCCACAGGCCTCTGCCTTCTGAGTGCAAGGATTTAAAGGCGTGTGCCACCACGCCTGGCTGATCAGCATATCTTTTCACTCTACTCTTAATCAAGCATAAGTTGATTTTTGGGAAGGGCTAGTGAACAAATTTATTTTCCTGGTATTTGTTCCCCCACCCTCACACCAAGGAATAACTCTGTGGGTGAATGTGGATTCCAAAATAACCCCACTAGCAGTATTCTGAAACCTTCACTTGTTAGCCCTTTACACAGTTGCCTTGTAAGGAAATTCCTGACATGTACCCTGTATCTCTTACATTACTGACATTCTCAATGGGGATGGATGGCCATTTTCAACCTTTTTTAGGTTAACGTCTCATTTAATAGGTCAAATTTCATGCTTTGTCATGGTGCTCATTTGTATAGATATTATCATGATAAATTATTGTATTTCTTTACACTGGGGAGAGCACGGGAATCTTGCTCAACCCTGCTCCCTTCAGCTTTATCATAATGGAGGTGCCACAAGGCAGTGTTCCCTGAGCCATTCATTCCCTGTTGCAGGTGGACCAAGAAGAGCAGCTGGGAAGTTTATTGTCTCCTGCTTCCGATTCTTCTGAAAGCACCAAGTTACAATCGGGTCCTCAATAAATCTCTCCCTCTGAAGATGACTACTCAGAATATTTAAACTGAC
>VZQC01006553.1:1396588-1463588 GCA_009823505.1 Rhizomys pruinosus
AAAACAAAAGAAACAATCAAGGAAGTGAAGAGAAAACCCACAGAGTGGGAGGAAACCTTCACTACTGATACATCAGACAAAGCATTAACATCTAGAATATATAAGCTATTAAAAAACAAAGAAGAAAACAAATGACCTACTCAAAAGATGGAGTAAAGAGCTGAACAAAGACTTCACCAGTAAGGAAGTAAAGATGGCTAAGAAACATCTTAAAAAGTGTTCAACATCATTAATAATTAAGGAAATGCAAATTAAAACCACATTAAGGTATCATCTCACTCCAATAAGACTAGCCAAGATCAAGAAAACAAAAGACACCAAATGCTGGAGAGGTTGTGGGGAAAGGAGAACACTTATCCACTGCTGGTGGGAATGTAAACTTGTACAACCACTGTGGAAAGCAGTGTGGAGAACCCTTAAAAACCTCAAAATGAGCCTACCACCTGACCCAGCCATACCACTCCTGGGTATATACCCACAAGATGTATCCTACCTCAAAGATACATGCACAGCTATGTTTATTGCAGCTCTCTTCACAATGGCAAAGACCTGGAACCAACCCAAATGCCCCTCAACTGATGACTGGTTAACAAAAGTTTGGTACATCTACAAAATGGAGTTCTATGCTGCAGTAAAGAAAAATGACATCATGAGCTTTCCTGGCAAATGCATGGAACTCAAAGCAATTATACTAAGTGAAAGTAACACAGTCCCAGAAAAAAAAATGGGGAATGGTTTCCCTCATTTGTGGATGCTAACACCAAATCCCCAGTTGGCAGGCAAACAGAGCAATTTTATTATTATATTTCATTGTATCTGAAAGTAACTGTGCTATTACAATGTGATATTTAAATGAGCTCTAGAATTGTCCTATCACTTATACTCACACATTGTAATTACCATATGTAGATGGAGGATACGTAGTCATATTCTAAAAAAGAATGTAAAATTACATGACTTTATACCTGCTTGCAAATTTACTGTTAAAATGTGAATCTCTAAATGTGTTTAGGAATCAACCTATACTTTATTTTCAGAATTTTTGATTTGACTTATTTGTGGAGTGTATATATGCATATTTTGGAATAATATAAAAAAGAAAGATAAAAAAAGAATGGTGGCTCACCTCTAACTCATCCTTTTAAGCATGGGTTCCCTGTGTCTCTTTTCCCAATGGCTCAAGATGATAGCTAGAAAGGCAAACATCATGTCACAGTTTTAGCTGGTATTATGAAGGTAGATAAAAAGAAGTGAAGACAAAATACATAGCAGCTTCCTTCTAAGTAAGATGAGCTATACTGATGTCATTGCTAATTTTGCTGTTGACCAGAGCTTAGAGCTACATGGAAAAGCCCAGGCACAGGGAATGTGAAAAGTATAAACTGCATTCTACAGGATGAAGGCTTCCACTAAAGTTGGGAGTTTTCAACCGTGAGAAAGGAGCAAATGGTTATTAAATGATAACTTATACTGTTTTTCACAGATTACATAAAGTTTTCCATGCTTTGTATTTCAATTGCTAACTTCTTTCCCAGTGTCTCTTTTGTGTGGAGGAAGAACACATAGTAACGATCATTAGCAAAAAAAAAAAAATCCCAGCATGGGGGAAGTGAGAGATGGTGAGTATTCAGCTGTGGAGGAGTTGGAACAGTGGTACTGGACAGAGGACAATACAAATCTACACAGCTCTACACCAAATGGCTTTGGGTCACCAAATCCGGGATTCCTTTATTTGATTGCATATTTATCTGGGTTGTTTAGAGTTTCTCTTAGTGATTATTTGCAGGGCCATTGCAATTCTGAACCAAATGGAGCCGCCACAAATGTACCCGCCACAATTGTACCAGGCAGATGAAATATCCAAGAGCATTGATCAATGGCAGCCATACTCACCCAGGTGTAGGAGTGTGAAGAAATGCATATGAACTGTTTGTGGAAGACAACTGCTACTTCTATTGTGAGGGCCCCAAACTTCCGAGTTCTCAAAGCAGCAAGAATTGTGTACATTTATGTACATTTGAAACAGTTCCCTTTAAGATATGATGCAGGCTGTAAAAATCTGTGCATGCTTGCTGTATTAGTCACTTTTCTGTTGCTGTGATAAACCACCATGACCAAGGCAACGTGTAAAAGGAAGCGTTTATTTGAGCATACGATGGACGGTTCCAGGGAATTAGAGTCCATTGTGGCGGGAAGCATAGTTGCTGGGGCTGGAGCGGAAAGCTGAAGTTCACATCTCACAATGAGCACAGGAAGTCGAGAGAGAGAGAGAGAGAGAGAGAGAGAGAGAGAGAGAGAGAGAGAGAGAGAGAGAGAGACTGGAGAATGCAAGGCTTGTTAAACTCACTAAGCCCGCCTGCGATGACATACTTCCTCCAGCCTGGCCACATATTCTAAAATCTCCCAGAATAGTGTCACCAACTGGGAACAAAATGTCTGCATACTTAAAGCCTATGGGGGACATTCTCATTCAAACCACCACACTTGCCTTTGTCTTTTTTATTTTATTTGTCTCCTTCTCCTTACTGATTTTTTCATCTGTGTGCACTTAGGTAACCAATGCAGAAATGAAGTGGAGATATTTTTAGTGTTTGAACAATTATTATATATTCTCCTCATTATTTTTTATTGAGTTTTTTAGGACTTCATAAAATATATTTTGATTGTATATAGACCTCCTCCCCCTTTCTGCACCTCCTCTTACTACCCTTACCTGATTTCATGTAGTATCTATCTATCTATCTATCTATCTATCTATCTATCTATCTATCTATCTATCATTATCTATCTATCTATCTATCTATCTATCTATCTATCTAATCTATCATCTTTGTATGTTCAAGGCCTAGCTAGTCTAATTTGTGTCCCCAAATGCCTTTTGGTGTGGGTCCATCCACTGGAGCCTCATCAGCCACCCCAGTGTCACAGCATTCATGAAAATGGAGTCCTTCTAGAAGTTAAGTTTGCCAAGTTACTCAGCTAGGGTTAGGGCTGGTTATCACTTCTCCACCTCTATGCTGGGTTTTGTGTGGCTTAAGTTTACGTAGGTTGTGTGCATGCTGTCACTGTGGCTGTGAGTTTACATGAGTAACTGACCAGCTATCTGGAAAACACTATTTGTGGTCATCTACCACTCTAGTTCTTACAGTCTTTCTGTCTCCTTGTCTCCACTGATCCCCGAGCCTTGGGAAACAGGGTTGTTATAGGTGTACTATCCAAGGCAAAGCTCACTGAAGTTCCCTATTCTCTGAAGGTTGCCCAGTTGTGGGTCTCTTTGTTAATCACCATTTGCTGCATAGGGAAAAATCCAGTGAGAGTCAAGGGACGCATTAATCTATGGGCATAGCAATGTTACTAAGTTTAATAGTATGTTCATTTAGCAGAATAATAGTGGTAGATTCTCCCCTATGGCCTATGACCTGTCTAGTCCCAGATTCCTAGGCCTGATATCAGTGTCATGTGTGGGCTTCATCTTGTGAAGCATACCATAAATACAATCAGAATGTTGTTGGTTACTCATATGTTCTTGCCACTACTGCACCAGTGGGCATGTCTTGCCACGATAGTTGTTATTGTAGCTTGCAGGATTCACCCAGGGCAAGGTCGAGTTTTCTATTCTGGATACATACAGAGCATGTATGAAAGCTAGCCAGCAGAGTTGAAGCTTTGAGGTCAGCACCAGTTTGATTTCTTCTTGTTTGTTCCACAACTCATGTACATAGTATCTATAGTATTTGGACCTTACCATATGGCTGGGTGACCAAGAGCAGGGTCATAACCAGTATTACTTGAGGGTCTGTGGGATCCCTGGCCAACAGCTTCAGAAGAGGGAGTCCATTACAGTAATTCGGATTTTTATCACTAGCCTACAGTGTCTAGTAGAGGCAATGTCTCCCTTTTATAGAGTAACTCCTTTTAATCTCTTTGTATAATGTATTGGCATATTTTAAGGTTATCCAAGTGGTAGATTTACATCTGATTTTTTTTCAGAAGGCCATTAGTGTTAGTTATCCCTTTCCATACTCCTTCTTCTGCTCTGCCCTCCCACTCTCCATGTCATTTAACCCTTCCTACTCCATTATTCCTCTTTCCCCCTTTATATCACTGCATTCTCTCTCCCCTCCCATGAGGCTACCTGCCCCATGGCCCCTTACCAGTTTCCTGATCTCTATGGATTTTCCACTTGGAACACATATATCTAAGGATTCAAAGCTAGCATCCACTTATGAGATGCAGCATATGATATTTGTCTTTCTGGGTCTGGGTCACCTTACTCAGGATGATTATTTCCAGTTCTATCCTCTTACCTGTAAATCACATAATTCCATTTTTCTTAAGAGCTGAATAATATTCCTTTGTGTAAATGTGCCATATTTTCTTTATCCATTAATTATTGACATCTAGGTTTTTTTTTCCATTTCCTGGCTATTTGTGAATAGAGCAGCAATGAACATGAATGAACAAGTATCTAATAGATTTCTTTGGGTATATTCCCAAGAGTGGCATGGATCTATTTCCAGCTTTTTGAGAAATGGCCACACTGATTTCCAGATTTCCATAGTGGCTGTACCAGTTTGTATTCACCCCAGAAGTGGATAAGAGTTTCCCTTTTTTCCACATCCTTACCAGAATTTGCCATTGTCTATTTCTTTTGGATCTTAGCTATTATGACTGGGTAAGATGAAATCTCAATGTAGTTTTAATTCATATTTCCTTGATGGCTAAAGATGTTGAATATTTACAAAAATATTTCTCAGCCATTTGTATTTTGTCTTTTGAGAACTCCCTATTAAGTTCCTTGCAGCAATTTAAAACACATTTGATTTTTAGATGTTTTGAGGTCTTTGAATACTCTAGAAACTAATCCTTTGCCTCTTCATACAAATAACAATGTCTTTTGCTTTACAGAAGCTTTTTAGTTTCATGAGGTTCCATTTGTCAATTGTTGGACTTAATGTCTGTTCTGAGATTCCAAGTACAACATTGAACAGGAATGAAGTGGGCATCCTTGTCTTGTTACTGATTTTAGTGCAGTGTATTGAAGTCCTGTTCAGAAAGTCTTTCCCTGGGCTAGCTCCTGTGTATTTCCTACATTCTCCACTCGATCCAGTTTGGACCACACTGTTTGTCGAACATGTCTTTCCTCCAGTGTGAATATTTGGCTCCTTTATTGAAAGGTGGCTGTAAATGTGTGTCCTTAAATGTTTGTCCTCTATTTGATTTCATTTATCAATGTGTCTGTATTTTTACCACATCCATGCTGTTTTTATTATAGCCCTGAGGTATAATTTGAGATAAAAAATGGTAAAGCGTCCAGCATTTCTTTTATTATTCAAGATGGTTTTGTCTATCCTGAATATTTTATGTTTCCATATGAAATTTGAGACCACTTTCAATTTCTGTGAAGGGATGTGTTGGAATTTTAATGAGATTTGCATTTAATTTATCGATTGCTTTTGGTAGCTTTCACAATATTGACCCTACCAATCCATGAGCATGAGAGATCTTTCCATCTTTTGTAATTTCAGTTTCTTTCTTCAATACCTTAAAATTTTTATTTTATGAGTCTTTCACTTCTTTGGTTGGATTTATTCCAAGATATTTTATGGGTTTGAGGTATTGTGAGTGGGATTATTTCCCTGGTTTCTTGATCTCTCTGTTTGTTGGTGGTGTATAGGGTGGCTACTGATTTTTGTGGGTTAATTTTATAACCTGCTACATGAAAGTTTGTATTAGCTCTAGGAGTTTTTTTTTAGGGTCTTTTACATATAGTAAATTATCATTTGCATATAAGGATATTTTGACTTTTTCCTTTCTAATTTGTATACACTTTATCATTTGTCTTACTGTTCTAACTAAGGCTTCAAGTACTATATTGAACAGGAATAGAGAGAGTGGACATCCTTGCCTTGTTCTTGACTTTAATGCAGTGCTTTGAATTTTTCTCCATTTAATATGACAATGGTATCTTATCACAGCAACAGAAAAAAAATACTTCAGTGGATAATCTTCTTGATCTTGTATTTGGTTTATGAATATTTTATTGAGGATTTTGTTATCTATGTTCATCAGAGAGATTGGCCTAAACTTTTCTGTTTTCCTGGATCTTTTTCTAATTCATTTTATGAAGCTAGGGTAATCCTAGCTTCATAAAATGAATTTGAAAGTGCTCCTTTATTTTCTATGTTAGAGAATATTTTGAGAGAAATTGGTATTATTTCTTCTTCTGAAGGTCTGGTAGAATTCTGTGTTGTATCTGTCTGTTACTGGCACTTTTCAGTTAGGAGATTTTCAGTTACAACTTCTATCTCATTTGTTGTCTATATAAATTGTTTACTTTATCTTGGTTTAAATTTTGTAGATTATACATATCTAGAAATTCACATTTCTTGTAGATTTTCCAGCTTAGTGGAATATAGATTTTTATTTTTTATTTTTATTTTTTTTAATTTTATTTATTTATTTTTATGTGTATGAATGTACTGTCTGCATGTAGGTTTGTGCACCTGTGTCGTGCATTGCGGCAGAGGTCAGAAGAGGGAGTCGGATTCCCCTGGAACTGGAGTTAAAGATGGTTCTCAGCTGCCCTGTGGGTGCTGGGGATCGAACCCAGGTCCTCTGCAAGAGCAGTCAGCGCTCTTAACCACTAGGCCATCTCTCCAGCCCCGGAATTTAGATTTTTAAAGTACTTTCTTATGATTCACTGAGTTTCCTTAGTATCTGTTGTAGTAGTTTCTTTTTATCTCTGATTTTTAAAACCTGGGTCCTTTCTCTCTTTTGGTTAATTTGCTTATAGGCTTGTTAATTTTGTTAATGTTTTCAAAGAACCAACTCTTTGTTTCATTGATCCTTTGCATTGTTTTGTGTTTATATCTCATTTATTTCAGACCTGATTTTGATGATCTCTTCTCGATTACCCATTTTGGCTATTCTTTGTTCTTATTTTTCTATTGCCTTCAGCTACATCATCAAATTTTTTTTATTTTTATTTTTTATTAATTTATTTATTTTTGGTCTTTTCGAGACAGGGTCTCCCTGTAGTCCTAGCTGTCCTGGAACTCACTCTGTAGACCAGAATGGTCTTGAATTCACAAAAATCGGCCTGCCTCTGCCTCCCAAGTGCTAGGATTAAAGGCGTGTGCCACCACACCCTGCTTCATCAAGTTATTAATACGAGACATTTCTAACTTTCTGATGTAGGTGCCTAGTTCTATAAATTTTCTCTTAGGACTGCATTCATTGTTTCCCACAGATTTGAGTATGTTGTATCTTTATTTTCATTCAATTCTAGGAATTTTAAATTTTATTTCTTGATTCTCCCTTGATCCAGTTTTCATTCTATAGTGTGTTGTCTAGTTTCCATAACATTGTATATTTTTTCCACATTTCTACTATCGTTGATAGCCCACTTTATTCATTCGATACTGTACAGTATGCTATTTCAGTTTTCTTGAATCTGTTGAGATTTGCTTTGTATTCTAATATATGGTCAATTTTCTTTTTTTAATGTAATATTTTATTGATGTTTTGTGTATTTCAGATATCATTTTTTAGTTCAATTTAGACATATTCTCCTTTCCCTTCCCCCCCCACCCTATGGTCAATTTTCTTTTTTTTATTGTCTCAGTTTTTTGTTTTTTTTACATTTTTTTTAGTGATGCTTTGTGCATTTCATACATCATTTTCCAATTCAGTTCAGGAATATTTCCTCTTCCCTTCCTATGGTCAATTTTCTTTTTTATTATTTATTTATTTATTATTTATTTTTGTATGTGTATGAATGTACTGTCTGCATGCAGGTCTGTGCACCCGTGTCGTGCAATGCCGCGGAGGTCAGAAGAGGGTCTCGGATTCCCCTGGAACTGGAGTTCTCCTGGAATTGGAGTTACAGACGGTTCTTAGCCGCCATGTGGGTGCTGGGGATCGAACCCGGGTCCTCTGCAAGAGCGTCGGTGCTCTTAACCGCTAGGCTATCTCTCCAGCCCCCCCTATGGTCAATTTTCAAGAAAGTCCCATGACCTGTTGAGAAAAAAATGTACTTTTGGATGTTTGGATGGGATGTTCTGTGAATATCTGTTAGGTACATCTGATTTATGATGTCCTGTAAGCCTAGTTTCTCTGCTTAGTTTTTGTTTTTAAAATCTGTCTGTGGGCTTGAGAAATGGCTCAGAGGTTAAAAGTACCGACTGGTCTTACAGAGGACCCAAGTTCGATTCCCAGCACCCTTGTTGGCTAAGAAGTGTCTTTAAACCAGGTACGGTGGCACATGCCTTTAATCCTAGCACTCAGGTGGCAGAAGCAGGCGGATCTCTGTGAATTCAAGGCCAGTCTGGTCTACAGAGTAAGTTCCAGGACAGCTGGGGCTACAGGGAGACCCTGTCTCAAAAAGACTAAATAAATAAATAAATAAATAAATAAATAAATAAATAAATAAATAAATAAAATCTGTTTGTAAGAGTAGGGTATTGAAGTCATCCGCTGTCACTGTGTGATTTTAGATTTAAGAGTACTCCTTTTATAAAATTGGGTGCCCCTATGTTTTATCTATCCAGAATAAATCTGTTCAGGATTATAATATCTTCTTGGTGGACTTTTTTTCTTTAACTGGTATGAAAAGTTCTTTTCTTTCTCGTCTGACTAGTTTTGGTTTGAAATATATTTCAGTGGATATTAAAATAGCTACACCTACATGTTTCCTACTTCCATTTGCTTGGGGTACTTCTTTTCATCCTTTTAACATAGTGTGATGTCCATGGTTAATGGTGAGATGTGTTTCTCAGAGGCAACAAAAAGATGGGTCATATTTTCTAATCCAATCATTTAGTCTGTGTCTTTGTATTGGGGAACTGTAAGGGTTGATGTTACTGACCAATGTTTATAACGCCTGCCATTTTGTTGTACTGGTGGTGTTTTCTTTGACATCTTTTGGTTAACTGCTTTCTTGGATGTATTTAGTCTTAATTTTAGAGGGATTCCTTCTAGAATTCTCTGTAGAGTTGGCTGAGGGGACATTGATTCTTTAAATATATTTTTATCATGGAAAGTTTTCCTTTATTTTTCTATTACAACTGATAGTTTTGCTGGATATAATAGCCAGTTTGGTATCTGTGGCATGGTGACACACAGCCTTATTCCCAGTACTCAGGAGGCAGAGGCAGGCAGATTTCTGTGATATTGAGGCTACACTAGTATACATAGTGAGTTCCAGGACAGTTAAGGCTGCAGGAAGATCCTGTTGAAAAAAATGAATGATTGGGGCTGAAGTGATGGCTCAGCAGTTAAGAGCACCAACTGCTCTTGCAGAGGATCTGGGTTCAAGTCCCAGCACCCACATGGTGCTTAGGAACCATCTTTAACTCCAGTTCCAGGGGAATCCAACACCCTCTTCTGACCTCTGAGGCATTGCACAACATGGGTGCGCCAACCTACATGCAGACAGTACATTCATACACATAAAATAAATGAAAGAATTTGGAGAGCATTAGTCCATACTCTCCTGGCTTTCAGAGTCTGTACTGAAAAGTCAGGGTTTATTTTTAGGCCTCCTTTTATATATGATTTTTAAAAATTTGTCTTGCAGCTTTCAGTGTTCTTTCTTTGTTCTGTACACGCAGTGTATGTTATATGGGACATTTCTTTTCTGGTCATGTTTGGTATGCTTTTTGGACCTTGATAAGGATCTCTTCCTTAGATTTGGGAAGATGTCTTTCTATGATTTTGTTGAAAATACTTTCTGTGCCTTTGACATGGGTTTTTTTCTCCTTCTGTATTTATAGATTTGTTTTTTAAATAGTGTCCCAAAGTTTTGTACATTTTCTTTTTTTTTTTAATTTGAAGAAAAAATTTTTTATTTATTTATTATTTTTTTTTATGTGCATGAGTGTACCGTCTACATGTAGGTTGTTGCACCCGTGTGGTGCAATGCTGCGGAGGTCAGAAGAGGGCGTCGGATTCCCCTGGAACTGGAGTTAAAGATGGTTCTTAGCCGCCATGTGGGTGCTGGGGATCGAACCCGGGTCCTCTGCAAGAGCAGCTGGTACTCTTAACTGCTGAGCCATCACTCCAGCCCCTCTATTTTTTTTTTTTTTTAGATTTAACATTTTCTTTGACTGAATGGTCTAATTCCTCTACCTTGTCATCACAGTTTGATATTCTCTTTTGTAATTGATTCATTTTATTGGTGAGGCTTTGAATTTTTTATTTTACTGATTGACTTTCTCATTTCAAGTTTTATTTTAGCTTAGTTTTTCTTTGGAATTCTATTTCTTTATTAATTTCTATTTTCATATCTTAGTTTATTTCATTCAGCTGTTTGTGTTTTCATGGTATTCCTTCTGAATTTTATGTACATCCTCTTTGAGTTCCTTGAACATATTTGTAATTGCTATTTTGAAATCATTGTCATGTGCCTCAAGTAAGTTGCTCTTCTCAGGGGACATTGCAGTGGGTGTGCTGATTTCTGGAGGAGATGTATTACTTTTGGTTATTCATAATATTTATATCTTTGTGATTAGACCTAGGCATTTAGAGTTAGGCCATTATTGGTGTTTTTCTGGTACTAGGTATTTGTTGAACAGGTGTTTGGGCTTTGTGTGCTGTTACCTCAATGTGTCAAGACCAACCAAATGACGCTTAGTGTTCAATCCTGTTGTATTTCTGTGTTTAAGTGATATTCCCCTCAGCCTTAAAATTAAAAACAACAAAGAAGAACAATGCCAGAGATATTTGGTTAAATATTTTTGCTAAACAATGTAATAATTTCATGCCTTGATTAAAATGTACCGTATTTTAAATAATTATAATATTAGTTTCTATATGAGAAATATATAGAATTCTATTCCATATTAAATATGAGCAATCATTTAATTATCAAAACAATTCTATTAAGGATGCATTATTCCTAGCTGATTCTACAAAGTCGATTCTGCCAAGACTTTAAAGAGATTATACAAACTTACTAAATGTATTAGTCAAGTTCTCTAAAGAAACAGAATCAATAGAATGAATATTTCTATCTATCATCTATCTATCTATCTATCTATCTATCCATCTACATATCTATAGATTTATTGGATTTGCTCATGGGATAGAGTCCAGGTAGTCCAACAATAGTTGCACTGCACTAAAGAGGCTGAGAATCCAGGTAGTTGCTCAGACCAAGAAGCTGGGTGTCTCAGTAGTGCCTAATCACTGCTGAAGGCCTGATGGATTCTGGAAGATCTGTCCATCTTCAGTCTTCACTGGGATCCTATGACTGGATCACAGCAGCAAGAGGAACTCATCAGTGAGAGAGAAGGCAAGCAGAAAAAAAAAGCCATGGGCTTCTATCTCAGCTGCCATCAGAAGGTAACGCCCACATTTAGGGTGGGTCATTGGTTTTGAGATAATCCAGTCTGAAGATCTCTTTCTCATATTTGTTCATCCCAAATCCAGTCAAGTTGACACCCAAGATTAACAGGATTAACTATTACACTAATCTGACATTTTTTTTTTTTCGTCTTTTTGAGACAGGGTCTCCCTGTAGTCCCAGCTGTCCTGGAGCTCACTATGTAGATGACCAGGCTGGCCTTGAACTCAGAGAGATCCACCTGCCTCTGCCACCCAAGTGCTGGGATTAAAGGCATGTGCCACCATGCCCCCAAAATTTTCTTTCTTTACAGTCATGTTCTGTACCATTACATTTAATAAGACAACCTACAGGGCAGAGTTCATACACACACACACACACACACACACACACACACACACAGAAATATTGAATGAATTCCCAGTAATATATGCATATTTATTTGCTGTATTATTTATTTGTCAGACCTGGAAGCTCTACTACAGAACTTAATTGGCCCAATTTCATTTGGCCAAAGGTAGTGAATAAAAGAGAACTTTCACTAGACTTGAACCAGAAAAATTATTCATATTATGCATGTATTTTAATAAGGTTTCTTCACCTTTTCCCTCGTGCATTTTACTCTGAAAAGCTTTAGAGCACAGCCGAATAAAACTGAGCAGTATGTGGTGAAATTCATTAACGGTGTTTTAATTTCACTGTTGTCTGTGCTTATCTAGATACATTAATAATTTATGCCATTATTGTGATTGTGGCAAGACAAGCTCTTTGTATTATGCCCCACCAAGTTGCAAAGCTCTGCTAAGGCAGTGGCAGAAGGTGTCCTCCTTTCTAATCTAATGTCCTTGTCCTTGGCTAAGTGTGATAAATTTTAATGCATTTAGGATATCTACATGCTGGTCCTGCTAAGCAAGCAGCTAGGAAGGCCAACTCCTCTGGTGGGTTCGTTATCCTGGAGGAGCATCGGCAGTCCGTTCTGCATTTAAATGGAATTTTCTGCATCTTGTTCCTGGCAAAGTGCCAAGGAAAACAAACCTGGACACCTAGGTCAAGATGCAGTGGGCGGGAGGGAAAAAGCACAAGCTAAGGGGTGGGAAAGAGGAATAGAAGCATGCAGGTGGCCATCTGGAATTTCTCTGGGAGGGGAGAAGGCCATGTTGCCGCCTTGCCCTGGAACACCTTCTGCTGCCTGGGCTGGTTGTGCACACTTAGATTCCTAGTTCTTTTCTCTTTCTGATGTTAATTTTACTTGCCATGTCATCATTCTTATTTTTATCTGCCTTCCTCCCCCTACTCGGAACTGACTGCCTGTTCACTCTGTGTGTCTCCAGGAGATTTCCCTGGAATTGCTGTGGGTGACTGTGATTGGGGAAGGGGGCGGGGTAGGGGATTTCACAAGTCAGTCTTACAGCCAGAGTTCTGGGATATTTTTATCATAGTGTGGCTATGGTATTTAGAAGAATGTGTATCAGCCTTCATTTTTTTAAGCTCGTTTGATTGATCTTATGTAATATTTCCTTCTTGCAATTCTCATGGGCTTATCAAAAGTGTTTCCTATTGGATATAGAAGTCCAAGTGATTTTCAAGAGGACCAGTTCCAGGCAAAATTTACAATTCTTGTCCTTTCTTTTTGTATGTAGTCATTGTGCTAGAATTTTTTGATTCTAAATTTCAGAGCCCAATACCCTAATATTCCACTCTCTTTTTCTACCAGGGTTCCTGACTGAGATCCCACACAGGACTGCCACCCCACCACAGCCCCTGGCACCATCATTCCTGTCTGTGGAAAGTACTACTGAACAGTGTTTCACAACATCAAACTTCTTCCTCTACCTGTCCATCTACTTATCCACTCAGTTACTTATTAGTTCATTTTGTGAGTACCTGTTGAGTGCTGTCAAATGTCCCCAAAGGCTCATGTAGGGGAATACTGAAGCAAAATTAGAAGTAGGAGGAAGGGAGTGTTTCTTGTTCTGATAAAAGTATTCAAGCTCTGCTGCACCTAGTTAACACCAGGCTGTCTAGTAGAACACAGCGAGGACAGCATCCTAGAGTCAGTGAAGAGTCTAGGTCCATAGCTCTGCTTAGCCAGCATTCTGACTTTGGGAATTATCTTCTTCATCATCTTTTGTAACTCATCTGTTACTAATTCTCTGGATTAAATTCCTTTTTTAAGTAATATCTAGAATAGTCTATGTTAATGTCTAGGATTGTTTATACTCATTGTATACTGACTGAAAAGAAAAGTAGAATACATTTCTGACTTCACGAATATTCCCTAGAAGTCCCATTTTTCTAGCTTTTGCTTCTAAGTTCCTACCTCTGTATACTCTCCTTCAAACAGATGCATTTTCAAGTTAAACAACAGTCCTACTTTCAGAGTTGTTTTTCTAAAATAACACATAAAAACATTATGCAAGGAGGTTAAGATGTAAAACAAACTTTAAACTACAATTGTAGTACCAAAAATAAATGACCTCGGGCTGGAGAGATGGCCTAGGGGTTAAGAGCACGGACTGCTCTTACAGAGGACCCGGGTTCGATCCCCAGCACCCACATGGCGGCCGAGAACCGTCTGTAACTCCAATTCCAGGAGAACTCCAGTTCCAGGGGAATCCGACACCCTCTTCTGACCTCCGCGGCATTGCACGACACGGGTGCACAAACCTACATGCAGACAATACATTCATACACATAAATAAATAAATATTAAAAAAAAAATAAATGACCTCATGTGTGTCTTCACAACCAACATATAAACTAGAGCCCTGATAAAGACTGGGGGTAACTTTGACTCTCCTTCCCCAGAGTTATCTGGTGTCTGTGGATAGAAGTAAAATGATTTGTAAACTTATCGAATTTAATTAATGCAGATGTTGGACTTCAGGGGAGGGAGTATTCAGCTAGCTTCATGACCATGGAGTCTGGATGACCCATCACCTCTTCCATGAGTGTAATTCCACTGGTAAAGCTATGCAGAAGATGAATGGGCGAATTTAGAGATCAGAGATTACTATGGGAGGAAGAGCATTGGGGGAAGTGTGCCCCACTTCCTTGGCACCCTGCAAAAGCTTCTTACCTTACTACCGTGAAAATAGTAAGCCAGAAGTAGTGAAATAAGCATGATTCCAAGCTAAGAATGGGCATATGGCTGGACAAGGGGAGGTTTCAAATGCGACAAGTTAATCCTGGGTTCTAGCCTCTTGGAGGTCTTTCTTTCCTTCCTTCTTTCCTTCTTTCCTTCTTTCCTTCTTTCCTTCTTTCCTTCCTTCCTTCCTTTTTCTTTCTTTCTTTCTTTCTTTCTTTCTTTCTTTCTTTCTTTCTTTCTTTCTTTCTTTCTTTCTTTCTTTCTCTTTTTTAGGTCTTTGTGAGACACTCTTTCCTTGTACCCCCAGCTGGCCTGGAACTCACTATGTAGGCCAGGCTAGCCTTGAACTCACAGAGATCTGCCTGCCTCTGCCTCTTGAGTGCTGGGATTAAAGGCATAGACCACCATGCCTGTCTTCTTCCTTTCTTTTTATAATAAATAATCCTAATATGTAGTATGTATCTACCAAGAGTATACCTGATAAAGGTTTGAAAATTTGGCATAAATACAAAGAAGTGTATTCACATATAGGCCATGTGTGAACTATTTTAGGAATAGTGTGGGGCAAACATTGTAAAATTCTATCAGTATTTTCAAATCAAAAGAAAATACATTGTATACCCAATTTACTTTGCTTCATTCTCTGGGTATGTATGTGTTGTGTATTTGCAAATGAATTGAATTTAATGGAAACAATTAAGAGTGTATCTTTTCTTGTGTCTTTAGCTGACTATAATCTAAAGGACACTGCAAGAAGGGAAAGGAGCCAGAGGGTGGGTGTGCTGCAAACTTTACATCTGGGTAGAGCGTTCTCAACTGAAGACTTTCCTCCTTTGCAATGACTGGCCTGTGGCCATGTCTGTGGAGTATTTTCTTGATTGTTGAGTGATGTGACCTAGGCAGGTAGTCTGAGCACAAGCCAGAAGAGCTGGCCAGTAAGCAGCATTCCTCTTTGGTCTCTGTCTCCAGATTCCTGCTTGAGCTCCTGCCTTGGCTTCCCTTGATGAAGAACTGTACTGTAAGCTGAAATAAGCCCTTCACTCCCAAAGATGGTTTTGGTCACAATGCTTATCATATCATAGGACACCATGAATGGGATTAAGCAAGTTGCGAAAAGAAGAGAAACAGTCTATTTTTTCTTCCCAGGAGAACATTTGTGCTCATTCAAACGGGAGCTTCTGAGGCCATTTTGGCACCCTCGCCTCCCACCATCCAGTTTGGACACAGAGATGGACCAAGGAACAGAGTTTAAGGGGAGAATAGTGAGTTTAATGGGGTTTCATACAGATCTTCAGGTATGGGGTCCCTTGGGTGCTCCCTCCAGCCCCCAGTCCATAACCCCTGGGATGTTCTGCACAACTGAGAGAGAGTCGCAGGCCAGCACTCTCTGCTTTCAGAGCCCCCGTCAGTGAGCTGACTAGTTGGGAAGGGTCATGGGACCCTTAGCTCCACCTCTCACTCAGTAGCACCATCTCTGGATGGCCAGAGCCACTCCATTGGAAAGAAATTCTAGTTAATCCCGCAGAGACTGATGTAAGAGGGAGTATAAAAATATAATAAAATGACCTCCACATGGTGGTGCGTGTCTTTTGTCCCAGCCCTCAGTAGGCAGAGGGAGGCAGATCTCCATGAAATCAAGGCCAGCTTCATCCACATAGTGTGTTTCAGGTGGCTGGGGACCAGGGAGACCCTATAAAAAGTAATAATAATAATGAGAAGTCAATCAATGTTATGAAGGGGGTGGGAAAAGAATCAGGATGAGCTTGAAGAGTCAAGCATGGAGCCTGTCTTTATTAAAGGAGACAGGATTTACTGAGCTGCAGAAGTGTAGGAAGGAGAATCTGGAATAAGAACCTAAAATGCCTTGCTGTTTTGTAAGTTTCTAATGAATTTTAACAATTCCATCACTAATATTAGGAAGATCTGCAGCTGGAGTGCCAGCCATGTTTTCCTCTGCTCTGTGCAAGCCCCATTCACTCTCCCTCTCAGGAACTCTGCATGGAGTTTGAAGGAGTTTTTTTGTTTTGTTTTGTTTTTTTAACTTGCAAAAATCTCAAAGTAAGGATTTTATGAAATTTGGGAAGGCATAATAAAGATGATTTACTTCAAAAGCATAGAGAAGTTGGTAGGCATAATGAAGGATTTTTTTCCTACTGTGGGAATTGTCTATAACTGCTAATTTCCAGGTTTAACAATTCTGTTATCAAATTATACTTCTAAATAGGGAGAAGACAGGAGGCTTGTATAAAAATGGAAACTCTTCTTTCAAGATTAAGAGTAATGACAGGATGTGCTTTAAGTATTTAAGCGTGAACCTTTTCCAAGTTGATCTGAAAAATTATTCAAGATCCCAATAAGCAAAACAGTCACTGCTTTTCATCTGTCTCTGAGGAATGTGTTCCATGTGGACTTTGTTACTGGAGATACATGGGGAAGAGGGCTCACTACTTTCACATCTTTGACTGCAGTTGCTCTAGTGGTCTCCAAGAATTGTGATAAAAAAGGATTTTACTTGAATTTCCTTATCTCTGTTAACTCTGACCAGTAGTTGTCTCTCATGTTTTTGGATTAAGTGGAAGCTTGTTTCAGTAATAGAAATGTGTCTACTAAAATTTAAAGTTTACAACCCACCTTAGTGGCACATGCTTATAATCCCAGAACTCAAGAAGCTGAGGCAGAAAGCCCTCAAGTTCAAGGCATGTTATGCATACATAGTTTACCTCCAAACAAAGAAACAAACTAAACCCAATAATGTACTTTGAGCAGTGCAGAATTTGCAAGATATCAATGTTAGCTTTAACTCTCAACTTGATACCTCCTGAAGTCATCTGAGAGGCAAGCATCAACTGAAAAATTTCCTAGGTCAGATTGGCTTGTGGCTATGTCTATTGGGGGTTGTCTTGATTGTGAACTGATGTAGGAAGGGCCCAGGCCTTTGAGATTTTGCCATACTTCTTTCACTGTAAGTTCCTTGGTTGGAGGTAATCCTTTTTGGAATAGCAAGCAGGCTCCCCCTTAAGGTCTTACCTTGAGTTCCTGCATTAACTCTTTTCAGTTGTGGTCTGTGACCTGAATTTGTAAACTAAAATAAACCTCTCATGCCCTAAGTTGCTTGTGGTCAAAGTATTTTATTGCAGCAACAGATAGGAAGCTGGAAATAATGACTAACTTTGAGATGTAGGCAGGAAGGAAAGGGAGAAGGGCATTCTGACATCACAAAATCCGAATTATACACTATGTTTTAAGAAGTGTAGGTATGTCTTTCATGAAAATCACAATATTTGGCAAATGCCATATTCTGGTCGTGAGCAGGGCAGGGGGGTCAGGACCAGCCCGCCACTGCTCCAGGAAGGTAAACTTAGGGCATTGACCCATGGGTGCAGGACAATTGATTTGGTGAGTTGTGGCAGAGGGGGCCAGTGACTGGAAGACCTAGACCATGCTCCTAAATCCCGCCAGAGCATGGTTGCCTGGCTGGGTGGCCACGCCTCCCGTAGTCACAAGTGGGAGGGGATCCTGGGTTTGGAGTCAGGCACAGACGCCATATTCTGGTCCTGAGCAGGGCAGGGGGGTCAGGACCAGCACGCCACTGCTTCAGGAAGGTACCGGGGCATGGGCTAAGTCAGGAATACACCCCCCCCAACAACTTGAATTGAGGGGAGAGTATCCAGTGGATTAAGAGAACATTCAAAACAGGAAAGGAAGAGACTTTCAGTATCCAATATATAGACAAAAGTGAAAGCCTGAAAACTATACAAGTCAACACTCCATAAACAACGAGGAGGGAAGGAAGGGGGGAAAAAAGGCATTGGAAGGAGGTAGGCAAAATAAAACAAGCTTTCAGCCTTCAACAAACTGAAAAGGCATTTGAGATTTGAATCACAAAAGGGAAACCCACATGTCAGGGAGACGACGAAGAGACAAAATGGGAAAGGTGCAGGATAATTCTGCACCAAGCACTACCAACCCGGTAGGAGACAGCTACAATCGGATCCCCCTGGAGGTGACCCCAGAAACAGACCTTAGAGGACTAATTGTAGACCTACGTGGAGAAATTAAAGAATATAAAGAGAATTCAGAGAAGTAAAGAGAGAGAATGAAAAACTCAAAAAGGACCTAGAGGGATACAATGACAAACTAAAGGAAGAATTCAGAGAAGTAAAGAGAGAGAATGAAAAACTCAAAAAGGACCTAGAGGGATACAATAACAAACTAAAGGAAGAGATTGACAAACTCCAGAAAGAACAAGAGAGAGAAAAAAACAAACACCTTAAGGAAGTAGAAACACTGAAAAAGGAGGCCAACCAACGAAGTAAGGAGCACCAAGAAGAGATTGAGAAACTCATAAAGGAAATGGATATATTAAGGAAATCACAGGATGAAATGAAAAAGGAAATAGAACACTTATCCAACCAGGAAGAAAGGAAAGGAAAAAGCCTCAGAAATAGAATGGAGGAAGCAGAACAAAGAATATCAGATCTGGAAGATAACACAGAGCAACTAAAAAACTCAAATAAAGATTATGAAAAATTTAAAAATACACAAAACTGGAACAACCAGGAAATATGGGACACTATGAAAAGATCAAACCTCCGCATCATGGGAATAGAGGAAGGAGAAGAATCTCAAGAGAATAGTATTGATCAGATCTTCAACAGAATAATAGATGAAAACTTCCCCAAACTAAAAGTAGACAAACCCATTCAAATACAAGAAGCACACAGGACTCCAAATAGACAAGATCAGAAAAGAAACTCCCCACGCCACATCATAGTCAAAATGCTAGATGCCCAAAACAAAGATAAAATTCTGAAGGCCACAAAAGAAAAACAAGTCACATACAAAGGGAAACCCATCAGAATTACAACTGACTTCTCGCCGCAAACCATGAAAGCAAGAAGAACATGGAGCAAAGCATTCCCAGTGTTAAAGGACTATGGATGCCAACCCAGAATACTTTACCCAGCAAAAATGTCAATTACAGTTGAAGGAGAGAGAAGAATCTTCCAAGACAAAAACAAGATGATAGAATACATGTCCGGAAAACCAACTCTCCAGAAAATGCTTGAAGCAATTCAAAGGGCAGAAGAGAGGAGCAACTATCCTCAAGCACCTAGGAAAAGAAACTAATAAAAATATAAACATAGGAGTAGAATCAGAGACTAAAAGTCCAAATGGATAATAAGGTGAAAGGAAAAAACATCCATCTTTCAATTATAACCTTAAATATTAATGGGCTGAACTCCCCAATCAAAAGGCATAGACTGGGAGAATGGATTAGGAAACAAAATCCATCTATATGCTGTCTGCAAGAAACCCATCTCAATTTCAAGGACAGACACCAACTTAAGGTGAAGGGATGGAAGAAAATATTCCAAGCAAATGGTACCAAAAAGAAAGCAGGTGTCGCTATCCTAATATCAGACAAAATAGACTTCAAAGCAAAAGAAATCAAAAGAGACAAAGAGGGCCATTATATCTTCATTAAAGGAACAATCGACGATGAAGATCTCACAATCATGAATATATATGCACCAAATGCCGGCGCACCAAACTTTGTAAAGACAACTCTTCAGGATCTCAAGGCTCAGATTAACCCCAGCACACTAATAGTAGGGGACTTCAATACCCCACTAAGTCCTTTAGACAGATCAACAGGACAAAGGATAAACAGAGAGACATCTGAACTGAATGATACAATACACCAAATGGACCTCACAGACATCTATCGAATATTCCACCCAAACACCAGAGAATACACTTTCTACTCAGCACCCCATGGAACATTCTCCAAAATAGATCATATACTGGGACACAGGGAAAAACTCAACAAATACAAAAAGATTGAAATAATCTCATGCATTCTTTCAGACCACAGTGCAATAAAACTCAATATCAACACCAGGATAAACCCTACAACCTACAAGAACACATGGAGACTAAACAACACTCTCCTGAATAATGAATGGGTCAAGGAAGAAATAAAGAAAGAAATAAAAACATTCCTGGAACTGAATGACAATGATAATACAACGCAGCAAAACCTATGGGACACTTTAAAAGCAGTCCTAAGAGGAAAGTTTATAGCTCTAAGTGCCTACATTAGAAAAACAGAAAGAGCACAAGTGAACGATCTAACGCTCCAGCTAAAAGTACTTGAGAGACAACAACAAATGAACCCTAAACGCAGCAGACAAGAAGAAATAACAAAAATCAGAGCAGAGATCAATGAAATAGAAACAAAGAAAACCATACAAAAAAATCAATGAATCCAAAAGCTGGTTCTTTGAGAGAATAAACAAGATAGACAGACCTCTAGCCCAGTTAACCAAAAGAAAGAAGGAACAACTCCAAATCAATAGAATCTGTGATGAAAAGGGAAATATCACAACAGATAATGAAAAGATCCAGACAATCATACGGAATTACTTTAAAAACCTATACTCTACCAAGTTTGAAAACCTAGAAGAAATGGATGAATATCTGAAATCTTGGGAATCACCAAAGCTCAACCAAGAAGAGATCGACAGCTTAAACAGACCAATAATATGTGAAGAAATTGAAGATGTAATAAGCAGCCTCCCAACCAAAAAATGCCCAGGCCCAGATGGTTTCACAGCAGAATTCTATAAAATATTTCAAAAAGACTTACAACCATTAATATTCAAGTTGTTTAGAAGGATACAAACGGAGGGAGTTCTCCCAAATTCCTTCTATGAAGCCAGCATCACTCTAATACCAAAACCAGGCAAAGATGCAACTAAAAAGGAGAACTATAGACCCATCTCCCTAATGAACACAGATGCCAAAATTCTAAATAGGATACTGGCAAATCGCATACAGACCCACATCAAGAAGATCATCCACCATGACCAAGTTGGATTCATACCAGAGATGCAGGGATGGTTCAACATACGAAAATCAATAAATATCATCAAGCATATAAACGGGCTGAAAGACAAAAACCACACCATCATCTCAATTGACGCGGAAAAAGCCTTTGACAAAATCCAACATCCGTTCATGTTTAAAGTCCTAGAGGGAATTGGATTGGAGGGATCATATCTTAATGTAATCAAAGCCATATACAGGAAACCCACAGCCAATATCATCCTAAATGGGGAAACGACAGAAGCATTCCCCTTAAGGGTAGGAACTCGGCAAGGTTGTCCCCTGTCACCACTCCTTTTCAACATAGTGCTTGAATCCCTTGCTAGGGCAATAAGGCAGGAAAAGGAAATTAAAGGAGTTCTGATAGGAAAAGAGGAAGTCAAGCTATCCCTGTTTGCTGATGATATGATTGTCTACTTAAGGGATGCTAAGAACTCCACCAGGAAACTCCTAGAAACGATTAGGAGCTTCAGTAAGGTGGCAGGATACAAAATAAACCTAGAAAAATCAGTAGCCTTTCTCTACACCAACAGTAGGCAGCTGAAGAAGGAATACAAGGAGACCTTCCCACTCACAATAGCCTCAAAAACAATAAAATACCTAGGAACGAACCTAACCAAAGATACCAAGGACCTCTACAACAAAAATTTTAAACCTCTGAAGAAGGAAATTGAAGAAGACATCAGGAGATGGACAAACCTCCCATGCTCATGGATTGGGAAAATAAATATAGTAAAAATGTCCATTCTACCTAAACTTGTATACAGATTTAATGCAATCCCAATCAAAATCCCCAAGAGCTTCTTCACAGGTTTGGAAAAAAGAATCCTCAATTTCATTTGGAAAAACAAAAGACCCCGAATAGCCAAAGCAACTCTGGGCGAAAAGAGCAATACAGGGGGGATCGCTATACCAGACATCAAACTATACTACAGGGCTATAGTCATAAAAACAGCTTGGTACTGGCACAAAAACAGACCAGTTGACCAATGGAACAAAATTGAAGATCCAAACCTGAGCACATACAATTTCAGCCATCTCATATTTGATAAGGAGGCCAAGAAGACACATTGGAGGAAAGACAGCATCTTCAACAAGTGGTGTTGGCAAAACTGGATCACCACCTGTAGAAGAATGAAATTAAACCCCTACCTCTCACCCTGTACAAAAGTCAATTCCAAATGGATCAAAGACCTCAACGTGAAATCCAAAACTCTGGAGGTGATAGAAGAGAAACTTGGCAGCAGACTACAAGACGTAGGTGTAGGAAAAGACTTCTTAAATCAGACAGCAGCTGCACAAGAAGTAAGGTCATCAATTGACAAATGGGACCTCATTAAACTCAAAAGCTTCTGTACATCAAAGGAAACAATAAAGGAAGTGAAGAGAAAACCCACAGAATGGGAGGAAACCTTCACAGCAGATACATCTGACAAAGCATTAATCTCCAGAGTATACAAGCTACTCAAAAAACAAAGAAGAAAGAAAACAAATGAATCACTCAGAAGATGGAGCAAAGATCTGAACAGAGACTTCACAGAGGAGGAATTAGAGATGGCTGAGAAACACCTTAAGAAGTGTTCAACATCACTAATAATTAAGGAAATGCAAATTAAAACCACCTTAAGATACCACCTTACTCCAGTAAGACTGGCTAGGATCAAGAAAACAAATGATGCCAAGTGCTGGAGAGGGTGTGGGGAAAGGGGAACACTCATCCATTGCTGGTGGGAATGTAAACTTGTGCAGCCACTATGGAAAACAGTGTGGAGAACCCTTAGAAGACTCAAAATGATCCTGCCATTTGACCCAGTCATACCACTCCTGGGTATATACCCACAAGACTCATCTTACTGCAGAGATACATGCACAGCTATATTTATTGCCGCTCTGTTCACAATAGCAAAAAACTGGAATCAACCCAAATGCCCCTCAACTGACGAGTGGATAGAGAAAATGTGGTACATGTACACAATGGAATTCTATGCAGCAGTAAAGAAAGACAACATCATGAACTTTGCAGGTAAATGGATGGAGCTTGAAGACATCATGTTAAGTGAAGTAACACAGTCCCAGAAAAACAAACGACAAATGGTATCTCTCATATGTGGACGCTAGTACCAATAACCCAGTTATAAATATTTCTTGTGGAGAGGGATGCACATTAAAAGAACAACAACAGAAAGATTGCATCAGAAGGCTGACTGAAATAGTGACTCGGGAGGGGTGGGAGGGGTGGGAGAGGGACACGGGTGTATATTCGATTGGTGCATGTTTAATTGACATGAGTTCAACAAGTATCCAGTTTTGCCCAGACTCTGTCTACAAGATACATGGTGTTTTAGGACTTAGTAAAAGTAAATATGGGCATATTGGACAACATTGGTTTGAAGACTGATAAAAACGGTAATGCATCTGAGTTAATTGGTGATATAAATTGCTCTTGTCCACATTAGCTTTAACTAAAATCTGTATAACAATTACTTTGGGATTGGTATAAACAAATGTTCTCTATAATTTTGCTGTCATATAGTATCACCTGGTAGCAATCTCTTTCACCTATAGGATGATTTAACTCAAAAATAAACTTTGTTTCCCAAGTTAATCACATACAGTAACCCAAAACAGCATGGGTGAACTTGATGAAATCTGTGCCTTGATTCCACCCTATAGGTATGTATAAAACAACTGCTTTTTTGAGACTCATGGGTCAAAAATAAAAACCTTAAATAAAAAAGGGGGATATAGATAGATATGAAA
This sequence comes from Rhizomys pruinosus, assembly GCA_009823505.1. Lineage (NCBI taxonomy): Eukaryota > Metazoa > Chordata > Mammalia > Rodentia > Spalacidae > Rhizomys > Rhizomys pruinosus. Next base: position 1,420,675 of record VZQC01006553.1, read on the forward strand.
ACTTTTTGTCAAAAAACCTTGCAACCCAAATCTTAAAACTAACTATGGGAAAGGATTTGTATGTTCCAACAGGCCAGAGTATCACCAACTTAATGGCTGAGAAAGAAAATGCAGCTTTGCAGTGAGTAGGATGTACCAGAAAGTGCCAGCAGAAGGATTGACTCCTCTGGGCATTGAAGGGAAGAAATGCCTCAGATTGCTGCAGACATCAGGCCCCTCTGTGGATCCTACTAGTAACAACTATTTTTAATGATTCCTAACGAAGCTTACCTTCTAGGTGCCGCAAAGGTTTTAATACAAGAGACTTTCTTAACTCCCCCCCATAGAATAAGGAGAAATAAGATGATGATGAGGTCGTTCTCCAGCTGTAGATTGGAGCCAGCTGTTATAGAGGTATTCTCTTGTAAAATCAGTAAAACTGCCTTCTTTAATTGACTAATGGACATAGAAACTGTGAAAAGGATTATTCTCTATTCAGAACCAAATATAATGCTAAAGTCTCCTTAAGCTATGCACTTAAACAAAATATATTAATACAGGAGCTCTGACATCAACAATGGATTATTCTACCAAGGAGATGTTGGCCAGGGGATCCAAGCCCCCACAAATGGTAAAGGCTCCTTGCCTCCAAACTGGGATATCTGCAGGAAGAGAGGCGATAAGGCCCTGCTGTTGAAGACCTGATATAAACATGGGAAAGATGTATGGAGACCGCACTTGCAAGTATACAGATGGTCTCTGGGATGCCAGAGAGTGTTACCAAAGACCACTAAACCAATAAAGCAAATATAGGTCTCCTTGAGTCAAGCAAGACTCCTCCGTCAGCACCAGCTACACCTCATCTGCCTGGAAATACTGTGCAGCAGTGGCAGCCATATGTCTGTATATCCCAAATCTAATTGGCTATTAGCTCTCTCCTTGGAGGAATAACCCACGGCTGATGCCACAAGCTTACATCCTCTAATGGTTAGGAGATGTTATAAACCACACGAAGACCCTGTCATACTTAACAGAAGAAAATGTAATTCATGGATTAACATACCATCCAAACATCTGTGTCTATACCAAAGTAACCTACCATAACAATTAGTACTGTTTAAATACCTATATATCTAATTGCGTGTGCTTCATTAGTAGGATCGAAAGGCTATATATTATACTGTTTAAATACCTATATATCTAATTGCATGTGCTTCATTAGGAGGATTGAAAGGTTATGCCTGGACAAGCTGGCAGCCCATGAAAGAAAACAGCCAGAATTTACTAGAGACCAAGACAACAGCTCCAGAGAAAGTAGACTGTTTTGCTTCTCATCCACCTGTGCCCCTTTTCTAAGCCTAGGGAACAATCTGTGGAAGAGGGGGCGTGGTAGAATGTAAGGGCTGCAACTGGGGTGAATGGTGAAACTACAACAATATAGACTGGACACTCATTTGATCAACTTGATTGAACATACAAGCCCCCCCTGCTGGATGGTGGGACCCATGAGCTGTGTCGGCTTGGGCACAACTGCTCGCAAATTGGTTTTACATGAAGGATGCTTGTACTCACAAATTATCACTTATCATTAAAAAAAATGAAAACAAAACAAAACAAAACAAAAACAGAAAGAAGCAGAAAAGTTATGGCAGAATGCATGATCTGGGATGGGTAGGGGTGGGGTGGGGGGAAGGGAAGGGGATATATGCCTGAACTGAATTGGAAAATGATGTATGAAACACACAAAGCATCAATAAAAAAAAAAAAGAAAATCACAATATTTGGAAGAGAGCTTCCTTGAGACCTATACTAATTAGTAGTCACCAAGGATTTGCAATTTTAATTGGTTGCCATTCTTTCTGTAACGAATGCATGGTTGTGCACAAGTCCTTGCTCCTAATGGACTTGAAAATGTTTGTTCTCCTAGGTAAATTACTAGCTTGTTAGAATATTGGCGTACCAATTTCTAGAAGCCTCCAACCAGCTTTTAGAAAAGCATTCCATGCATACACTGTTCATTAAAGCAAGCACAGAGACAAGTCTTCAAACCTCCTCACATCTCCATCCATTTTTTTTTGAGTGCTCACACTTTAAAGTTGTTCATTTTCAATGATTTATGAACTGTGTTATATAGTAAAACTACTGTAAAGATGTTTAATGGCTGATAAATTTTAATGTGTGATTCCTTTGCTCGAATAATTCACTTATTAGAGAAGTTGTTGGTGAAATCTGGAAATACATAGTACGCATACATTAGAATTGCTGTTCATATTTAAATATCTGATCTATTTGCACTCTTTCCTGGCGTGATGTGAAGAATGAATTCAGTGTTTTGTTTTTGTTCTTATTCAGTGGTCTCATATTCACTAAAAATGATCTTTCCTTAGACTTCAGATGATACCTTATCTATATATAAAATTTCATATCTCTTTTGAGCTATATCAGGGGCACTAACTTGTTTTATTAGGTGTAGATACCACTGTTTTGTTTTTTTTCAAGACTAAATTTTGTTTTAATGTTAAGGAAATGGTTATATCTCAAACATTTGGAAAATACTAATGATAAATAAACAAATAAATTTGGTGCCCTGTGGACTTTTGTTTACACGCTTATAATAATTAGGGAATTTGTCTGAAAGAACAGAAGTAATTAGGGGATGACCCAGAAGCCTGTGTGGGAACTGACAAATGAGGAACAGAGCATTCAATTGCAAGGTGTGGATGAGAACTTCAAGGCAACTGGGTGAACAGTTAGTTCTCTGTCAGACTTCCAGGCCTTGGGCAATACATAGAAAACAGACTCTGTTGCTACTTTATTCTTTTCTTTTTCTGAGGACATCTAAGGTCACTAGTGAGCCAGGCTATAAGACAGACATCCAGGGCACAGAGTTCCAGGTTTAGTCCTCTCTGAATCCTTCTGAGCTGTCTTCACAGCGTCCCAATTCCAGAGCTTCACAGGTCAACACAATCTACCTCTCAGGCCAACAAGAGAACACCCACACTAAGGCGTCATGTGACTTCCCTGAAGCCTGGCCAGGTTAGTGAGTGCACGGAGTCATCCTGAACAAATACTCTGTGAGGTCTACTACAGGAATTCCCATATCTTAGGGAAACAGTGCTCAAGATGAAGTGTTCTGACAGTATCCTTCAATTCCTGCTCAAAGGCAACAGACTCAAATTCTCATATGTATTTGGAAAGGTACAGCATTTGACTGAGGTTGGCACCGCTGAGGAGATCGAAGACATAAAAGCATTTTTTAAATATTTACATTTATTTATTTATTTTTTATGTGTATGAGTGTACTGTCTGCATGTAGGTTGGTGCACCTGTGTCTTACAATGCCGCAGAGGTCAGAAGAGGGAGTTGGATTCCCCTGGAAATGGAGTTAAAGATGGTCCCTAGCCACTATGTGGATGTTGGGAATCAAACCCAGGTCCTCTGCAAGAGCGGTTGGTGCTCTTAACCGCTGAGCCATCTCTCTAGCCCCAAAAGCATTAAAAAAATTTTTTTTATTAATTTTATTTATTTCTGTATGTGTATGAGTGTACTGTCTGCATACAAGTTTGTGCACCCGTGTCGTGCAATGCCGCTGAGGTCAGAAGAGGGTATCGGATTCCCCTGGAACTGGAGTTCTGGAATTGGAGTTTCAGACGCTTCTTGGCCACCATGTAGGTGCTGGGGATCGAACCTGGGTCCTTTGTAAGAGCGGTCGGCGCTCTTAACCCCTAGGCCATCTCTCCAGCCCCCACCAAAAGCATTTTTTAAAAGCACATTATAATGTTATAGCTCATGAGGCTTGCTGAGACTCTCTCTCTCTCTCTCTCTCTCTCTCTCTCTCTCTCTCTCTCTCTCTCTCTCTCTTTGACTTCCCCCTTCAGAAGCTGATCATGTACTTTGTTTTAAGGCTGCTGATGAATATGATTAATGCATCTCACTCATATTCTCAATACGGGTGCCACAGTGTACCCGTACAGTGTACAGCTGGACCGGTGGCTATATTTTCTCTTTATAGAGTTTGTAATGAGTTCCATCGCTTTGCCTTTTAAGTTGAGATACCACTGTTTTATTTGAAGAAATTTTGTGTCATGTTTTAAAATTTGATTTGGTTATCCTTTTCCTTATTTTTTTTTGGGGGGGGGATTAAGGTTTCTTTTGTTCTCTTTCTCACATTTATTTTGTGTGTGTGTGTGTGTGTGTGTGTGTGTGCGCATATGCCAAGGCACATGTGTGGAGGTCAGAGAACAAGTTGCATGAGTTTGTTCTATCTTTCCACCATGCAGGTTCTGGGGATCAAACTCAGGTCATCAGGCCTGGCAGCAAGCACCTTTAACAGCGGAGCCATTTAGCCAGCCATTTTATTTATTTGTTGTTTACATAAATATTTCATAACAATGTGAATAATTTACATTTGAATTCCAGGCCCAAATGTAGGCCTGTTTGTAGCATAAGAAAATCTAAAACAGTGCTTATTGTATTCCCTTAAACCGCGATGGACACTGAGGTTTTATTTTCTGTTCTCTTGAGGTCTCACTTGTCAGGCATATTTTCTGCCAGGAGGTATTTTCAGGGAAGGAGTCTTTGCGAAGTCTCTAGATTCTTTCCCTTTTGTTTTTCCCACTTTACAGAAATCCAAGGCCCAAGTCACCAGCACTCATAGAAAGTGACATTAACATCTCAAATTCTAGGATCCTTTGGCTGAATTTAGACTTTAGTGATCTCAAGTGAAAGTGCTTCTCTCTGAAGAGAAATTGCTTTTTATTCTACTATATACTGGAAGAGCTGTCAATTAAGAGCACATTAAGCCGTATTTCAACATGAGATATTGGGATCTCACATGAAAGTGATTTCCACTCACAAGTCCACATGGTGGCTGTGCTTCTCAGAGCGGAGTGGCTGTGAATTTATGGGAGGAACTCCCTTCCATATTTCCATTTTATCTGCAAGACACACATCCCTACCTGCTCCTTTTGCTCTTCTTATGTGATTTTTATCGTTATTTATTGAAGACATTGACTTCAGATACACCATGCATATCTGGGTCTTAAATCCAACTTTCCCCACGATGATGCTTTCTGGTCCTGTGTCTGTTTCATTAGGCCCAAAGCACCTAACAACAGACTTCCCTCTGTCTTAAGAGAAATTGTGAGTTTTAGTATAGGTTTAACCCTCTAGATTTGTGAGGGTTTGTGTTAAATAGGTTTTGGATTTCCTTTGAATTTCATTTTCTCAATTGGCCAGGCTTTGGAAAAAACAATACTTATTTTTCCAAACACTTTCAGTTGTTCTGAACAAAAAAGGATTTTTTTTCCCTTTACCTTTTCTTCTTTTAGGGTATGCAAGTCTTCCTTACTATGGAGAAGAAAATTTCCTAATTTTGAGCTGCTTTGGATTACATCATTATATCTCACAAAATATGGTATTAAAGGTAATAACATTCTAAAAATGCTGATCAATATTTGAAAATATATGGACAATGATACCCTCTCTTTTACTGGAGAGTTTGTAGCCAGTCAGCTGTGCCAAAGGACATTCAAGGATAAAAGCTTTGGTCTTGATCCAAGAGGATAGTTATGCAAATGTAATTCTGAGAAAAGAAATAAGAATTTCTTAGAAGAGAGAAAAATAATTACTGACCACACAGTGATGCTGGGCATTCTACTGCCCTGCTATCAGTGACCCTGTTATGCTTGGTGAGTGGATAAAGGTAAATGCCTGATTTGAAAGCAGCTGATTAGCAGATAAAATTATTCTTTCAGATGACAAATTCATATTTCAGAAAGACAAGTCAACCCAGTTTTCCTTTCTGAGTGCCTTTAAAAACTGGTAGACTCAGTGGATTTGGAATAGAAATTATTAACATGAAAGGTTTGATGAGGGCTAAATGCATATAAACCATAAATGGTTCTGGGGTAAAGATGCTGGTGTGTGTGAAATGATGTGCTTTATTGTGCATATGTTGTAGTGGTTTATTTTATACTCAAACACAGATATGGCAGCAGTTGGACAGAGTCCACTTTAAGAGTTTCATGTTTTAAGAACAACCAGCATTTCCTCTGTTTTGCAAACTTCCTCGATCTACAACTCCATGCTGGGAGAACTCTGGGTTAACTGATGAGAACTGCTCTTGGCTCTGCTCTTTTCTCTCTTGGCCAATGGCAGTCTGCTGTTCACTGCTCTTCCCATATGTCTCAGCAAATGTTGTCAGGGTTGATGGGCGATGTGTGTCTGAGATCTTGCCGAAAATGAAAGTCTAAAATACATTCTGAGAAAAGCAACAGTAACCACACTTTGGGCATAAGCAAAGATGACAGATGTTTGGAGGAGGACCATATTTTTCATGGCTACAGAGCACCTTTCTCTGGGGCCAACATTATGTTCCTTCCCAACACACCATGTGTCAATGACTCCAAATTCTCTTTCTGTGACAGAATAACAGGCTGCACTTGCCCTGACTGTAATTGCTCTTGTTATAATACAGTCTCTTCCATCTGGAATGCTTTCCTTCCTGGTGGATAAGCACGTTCACAGCCGTGTACAGGTTCTGCTCTGTGCTGCTTCCAGAGTCTCATGTTTACATGCTGAATTCCTAATCTCCCATTATAAGCATGGCTGAATCACACAGGATCTGTGAGATGTCAGAACTGGCTTGGCCTCAACACAAAACTATCTGGATTTTGTCAACATTTATTACTGTTGCCTTTCTCTATGGAAGAGAAGACATTACTCATTAATTCTGAATTATCTTTTAACTCTCATTGATTTTCTTGAAAATACTTAAACTTCTTCCAATTTTTTTCTGTCATCTCCCTTATACCTTTACTTTTAATAAATTCTCAACTGTTCTGTAATTTTTGGGCTCTGTTTCATTGCACAAACACAATTCATTGTGAATTTACAGAACTTACATAACAGATCCTTGTAGCGGCTCTGCTCCAAGGTACCTTGAATCACTTTCTGCCCTCTGCTTGTGCAGTTTCAATATTGTTCCTTTCTTTCTAGGAGCTAACACTTTTGGTGTTTCTACAAGGTTTCCAGGGATCTTGCCAGGGCATGGGATTCTTTCTCATAGGAGCAAACACCTTTAGAGTGTAAATGGCTTCATCTAGCACTGCCTTCTGTCGCCTTCCTCCAAAACTGCTGCCTCACTTTCAGGAATGAGAACCAGGTACAGGGTTCTGGTTGGTGCTGCTGGGACTAGTGTCTCCTTCACAGCAAAACGTAACTGAGGGAGCCAGTAGGGAACAAAGAATGGAGCGGCTACAGCAGAATGTGGTTTTGGAACAGTCTAAAGCCCCATGACACAGTGAGTAAGGACAGTTGTACCACGCATGCTGAGACAAAGGAGGGAGCGTGAAAAAAAATCAAATTACATGTGGAAACACAAAAATGCAGGATATCCAAAATAATCTTCAACAATAAATTCTGGAAGTATCATTATCCCAGATTTCAAATTATATTACAAAGCTGTAGTAATGAAAAACAGAAATACTGATAAATGGAATAGAACTGAAGACCCAGATTTGAGTCCCTTCTCTTACAGTCCCCTTATTGTAGATGAAGGAGCCCAAACCTCAAAGTAAACAAAAGACAGCATTTTCTTTTTTTTAAAAGATTTTTAAAATTTTATTTATTTTTGTATGTGTATGAATGTACTGTCTGCATGTAGGTTTGTGCACCCATGTCATGCAATACCATGGAGGTCAGAAGAGGGCGTCAGATTCCCCTGGAACTTCAGCCACCATGTGGGTGCTGGGAATTGAACCCGAGTCCTCTGCAAGAGCAGTCAGCGCTCTTAACCTCTCGGCCATCTCTCCAGCCCTGAAAAGATGGTATTTTCAAAAAAAATGATGCTGGCCAAACTGGATAGCTACACATAGAAGAAGGAAAGTAGATCCCTACCTGTCTCACCCTGCACACACGTCAACTCCAAATGATCAAAGACTTGGGCATGATACATGGTACCTTGAATCTGAAAGAGGAGTAAGTAGAGAATACACTGGATCTTTTAGGCACAGGAAATAACGTTCTAAAAAGGCCGGGTCTTGCCAGCATAAGTATTAAGACCAACTATTGACAAATGGGACCTCATGAAATCACTGAGGTTCTCTACTTCTAAGGATGTTATCATTCAAAGTGAAGAGGCAACCTACAGAATTGGAAAATAGCATATGATAGAGCCCGTACCTGATATTACTGATTTAGGAACATGAAGCTAGAAAGGTCACAGAGCATAGGGGAGAGTCTAACGCTCATTTTCTACTAAATAACAGCAGTATTAAACTGATTTCTAATGACTTACTGTTATACCCATAAATTAATGCATCTCTCAACTCTCACCAAACTATTCCTTATGCAGCCTGTGATGATTAACAGAGAAACGTACAACTGGCCAACATGTAGAGAATAAGAAGTTTCAGAGTGCTTATCCCTGACTAGGACACCTTTATCAGACTTCTGTCTCCCAAGGCTCAGGGGAAGAGGGGCCATAAAGATGGCAAGAGTCAGAGGTAGTGGATGATCACGAGGAATAGAATAGATTTTTCCGCACAGCTGGTCAGTTACTCATATGATCTCACAGCAATGCTGACAGCAGGCCCAAGTCCCATGCAGGCTCAAACCAGACAAAACTTCATTATATAAGTGGGGGAAGTGTTTAAGAAACCCCAATCCTACCTGAAGAAGTGGCGACTAATGGCTTCTGGGAAGACAAAGTCAGGTCAGTGTTGTTCAAGGATGCTATTCTTGGTAGATTAACCAGGGTCCCGTGGATGGATACACTTTGAAGGACATTTACAAACACAAATTAAAAAAAATTAGGACAGGGAACTAAATGGCTTTCAAATGATGAAACAATATGATCGAGAAATATTTTTTTTTTATCTTTTAGAGACAGGGTCTCCCTGTAGCCCCAGCTGTCCTGGAACTCACTCTGTAGACCAGGCTGACCTTGAACTCACAAAGATCCATCTGCCTCTGCCTCCTAAGTGCTAGGATTAAAGGCATACGCCACCACGCCCAGCGAGAAATATTTTTAAAACTGTTGAAAATCTTTAGCCATTAGGAAAATGCAAATTAAATCTACTTTAAAATGTCATCTTTACCCAGTCATAATGACTAAGATCAAAAAAACAAATGATGATAAATGCTGAAGAGGATGTGGGAAAAGGAAAACTCCTATTCATTGCTGGTGGGAATGCACAGTGGTGCAGGCATTATTTAAATCAGTGTGGAGTTTCTTCAAAGGTAAAAATAGAACTCCCACATGATTCAGCCATACCACTCGGGCATATACCAAAAGGACTCTGTGTTCTACTACAGAGATGCTTGTTCACCCATGATCATTGCTTCCATATTCACAGTAGCTAAGAAGTGAATACAACTTAGATGACTATTAACTGATGGATGGATAATGAAAGTATGGTGCATTTACACAATGGAGTATTATTCAGCTGTTAAGAAAAACAAAATGATAAGATCCATAGGTAAATAAATGGAACCCGAAGCAATCATCCTGAGTGAGGTAACCCAGGACCAGAAAGACAAATGTCACATGTGGTCTCACATAAGTAGATGCTAGCTTTCAATCTTCAGATAGGAGTGTTTCAGTTGGAAAATCCTTTGAGATTAGGTAACTAATAAGGTGTCATGGGAGGCAGGTTCAGAGGAGGGGAAATAGAACAGAGTAATATATATATATATATATATATATATATATATTATATATTATATATTACTATATATATATTAAAATATATATATATATACTATATAATATATATATATATATATATATGCCACCACTACCATGCCTTTTTTAAAAAATTTGGAAAGAAATGGATCTTTAAAAGTAGCTTTGTTACTTGGGACAAGTATCTTTGTATAACCTAGAATGGCATTTTCCAAAGACTCACCTATTTCCAGGTGAAAAGAATTGACTCTGGACCACAGTGGAAAAGGCAGCTACTTATCCTAATGGAAGGGGAGGCTACTGTGTACTTCCATCATAACTACTAAGCCTAATAGAAGGGGAGGGTACTGTGTACTTCCATCATAACTGTATGCAGATAAATGGACAAGGTCTGCCATGTGCTTAGGCCCTGTTCTATATGCCTCTCTGACCATATATTCATCTTTCAATGAACTTTAAGAGGAGAATAAAAGGGGAAACAACAACAATGACAAAAAATAAGAACACTAAGAAGATAGAATTAACCCACCTCCTTCAACTTTGGAGCCTTTGTTAGGATGCTCTTCATTGACTGGCTTTGGTCCTTAAGGGAGCACACATGTGCACCTGTTGCTTATTTAAATACAGTGTGGAGCCTCAAGAGTGCCAGCTGCTTCCCGTATCCCCCAGATATCTTGAACTTCCCAGACCCCAAAGAGAGCAGGAATCAGAGCCAGGGACCTGAGGTATATCTCCATTGCCCCAGGAAGAAACTTCTTGAAGCCACTTTCCTAATCCAGGTTCACCTGCTATCTTTTTTATTGTTGTTACTGTTTTAATTTTCTTATAAAACTTATTCCAAGTCATGAAGATTTTTGCCTCCCTCTTGAATGTTGCATGAAGGCTATGACATTGGGACAGGAGAGAGCAGAGTATGAGAGCTTTATCTACCTAAATGTTTTTATTTTTATAGGAAAATACAGTGTCTATTTTCCTGTCCTATGACCAGTGAGGTATTTTCAGGCCTCGTCTTAAACCTAAGAGTTGATGTGCTGGTGGTAACAGTTTGAAATGTCTTTACTTTTTTTAATTACATTTTTGTACAGGTAATATTTTTCAGTGGTTGATATAACAGTGCTCTAATGGTTTAATGAAGGAGAGAGATTTCTGTTCTCTAGCATTTGCATAGAGAATTCTTTCCCATTCTGCTGAAAACCCTTGCCAAAGTATGTCTGGAGACTGTCAACCAAAGATTTGTATCTTAGTTATTTTTAGGAACCTTCTTTTTTGCGAAGCTGTCCTTTTCCTTCTAGAATTGTAAGTGAATGCTGTAAAAAGCAGTGCTTTCTTGCTTGCCCATTCGCCTATTTACACTGTGGAGTGGGTACTTTTACAGGGAACACACCACCAGTGTCTCTCTGCCAGCTAATTACACCACTATAGTTTTGCCTGTTGATACTGTCTGTCAGAAAATAAATTTTGAATTTTTCCTCCCACTAAAGACGTGGTATCTTCTGCTTCTGCAGCACCCCTGTTCTTAGAGTCAAAAATGCACCTGATTATATCCATCTTGGTCCTGTGTCTCCAGCACAGGGAACTCCACCAGCTGTTGGTGTCCTCTTGTCTCTGTGCTTGGGTGTGTGCACACCTGTGTTCACACTCACGTGTCTGTGTGTGTGTGTGTGTGCGTGCACACAAGGCAACTTGAGGAACAGAAGGGCCACTGATAAGCAAAATGTGGTTCTTCTCCTGAGACAAGGGTCTGGGGGCATTTTTCTCTCCACTGGCCTCTCTCAGATGACTGATACAGACCAGTTTAGCCAAGTCCAGTCCTGGACATAGCTTAGAGTGAACTATCAGCCTTCTCTTCTTTAGGTTGACCAATCTAAAATTAGGGAGGAGAAACTGCCCTACACTGCTAAGAACACTAAAAATACCCAGGACCCCTATGAGTGTGAGTTTCTTTTAATAAAGTTTATTGTGGGCTGTGAAAAAAAATATACATATACAATATAAAATAATTTAAGTGGAGTTACTTTATAATAGTGGTGCACTAGTACAGGCTAACTATGGTGTCCATTAGGGACATTGCAAAGCCCAACGCCAGAAATGGACTCCCTCTTTTGGAGTTTTTGATCAAAGAGATCCCAAATATCCTCAAATAATACTGTCTATTAGCACTGCACTTTGTTTCCCACCAGAACTTGATGGTAAGATCCTATTGCTAAAGACACGACATACTTGAGTTGCAGAACATACATGAGAAAGCAAGCTGGTTCTGACAGTGAAGCTACATCTCTGCTGACTAGATCTCATAGTGCTAGAAGGAGCTACACATGTCACTGAGAGAAAGGCAATCATCAGCCTTATCCAAATGTGAACCCTTGGAGCTATAGTAACACTTGGCTTGGCAAAATAGGCACAGTGGTACAGTAATGGCATGAATATTATGGGAATAACCAACTGCCTTTTAATTGAATGTAAGGCCTGCTTCCCAATGGGGAGTCTACCTGACACTATTATCAGGGCAAGAATGTGTGGCTAAAAAAATCACAGGCAACAGGGGGGAACTTACTAGCATTGTTCTGCTAAATAGACATAATATTAAATGGACAAACAACTGATTATTTTTATACCCATAGATGAAGACATCTCTCAGCTCTCACTAGTAAAGCTTCTTGCAGCATGTGACACTTAAAGCAGAGACCCTCAACTGGTCAAAGTGCAGAGAATGAGACTGTAGAGTGCTCAGCCCTAAATGGGACACCTGTATTGTACCTTCTCTACCAAGACTCAGGGATCACTGCAGAACTGCTGCTCAGTCCATGCACTTTTCAGACGTAGACAACTGAGGTATGAGGTAACTACCCTGAAGTAAGATCAGTTGTGCCATCCTTGTGCCAAGGCTGGACAGGACAGTTCATGCTTTGTCTGTTTGTCTAGACTGTCTCCTTGATGGGACTCAATAATGTACCACAATTCTTTAGTTAGTCATTGAGTCTTGAGCAAATTGGTCTGAAACTGGGTCGTTAACTTCAGCATCAAAGAGGAATTAAAGACATGTCTGGGTGCAGTGTCTCCTATGCAAAGAACAGTTCACTTAGAAGGCAAGCCAGAAATAGTCACTGAATGGATAAATAAAAATGTAAACTCATACAACCACTATGGAAAGCAGTGTGGCCAACCCTTAAAAGACTCAAAAATGGGTCAGTCATACCACTCCTAGATATATACCCACAAGACTTGTCCTACCACAGAGATGCTTGCACAGCCATGTTTATTGCAGCTCTTCTCACAAGAACAAAGAGCTGGAACCAACCCAAGTGCTCCTCCATCAATGAGTGGATAGAGAAAATGTGGTTCATCTATGTAGGAATGAAACTTTGCCTGGCTTGAGGCAAGAACTTGTAAGACTTGTCCCTTAAAACCTCCAAGGAGAGTTATCTGATATCTCTGTGGGCATTCAGTTGCCTCGGTGAGTTATCTGTAGCTCCAGAAGGTTTGGGATATTACAGTGTTTTCTTGCTTCACCTATCTCTGCAAAGTTCCAGAACTGGATAGCCTCTTCCCTTGAGGAATTGAGCAAAAATTGCACAAACAGGAGCTCTGCAGCCCCCCAATTAGAGCCAAGGTTGCTCGCCCCTCCCTTCCACTTGCCTCCCACTTCCTTGACTGGAGCACAGTAACTTTTGGTATACAAGCACACTGCTGGCATGAATAAAGGGAAGAGTCTATTCTCCAGGACCTTGCCCTCTGAGTCTGTCTTTTATTGTCTTTCTAGACCCTCTGGTAACTTTCTCGTGGTCCCCTCCCTTCTCCTTATCAGAGCTAAGCCTAGAGACTGTCAGCCTGCAGGCAGGAGACATCCTTGAAGCTTGCAATACTGTGGAACTGACAAATCTGGTTCAAGAGAGGGAAGAAGATTGTGTGGATAGCAGCCATGTGTGTGACTAAAGGACGATTATTAAACTCCTACACATCTATACAATGGAATTCTATGCAGTGGTAAAAAAAGATGACATCATGAAATTTGTAGGTAAATGGATGGAACTAGAAGATATGTTAAGTCAAGTAACACATTCCCAGGGGAAAATCCCAAAAACAAAGAATAGTGTCTCTCATCTGTGGATGCTAGCACCAAATACCTAACTGTAAGGCAAACAGAGAAATGTGAATGTTATATTCTTCATTATCTGGAAGCAACTGTGCTCTTATAATGTGAATCCCTTAACATGTTCTAGAATTAACCTACCATTTATTTTCAGACTTTGGAATTTTGGTATATGGGTGGAAGGTTTGTATGCATATTTTAGAGTAATATAAAATCTAAAGGGAAAAATGTGAATCCTAGAATATGATTTGGAAATAACATACAGTTTGTTTTCAGATGACATAATTTTAATATATATTATATATATTATTATATTATATATATATTAAAAAATATATATATTTTAATATATATTATATATTGTATATTTATAATATATATTATAAATATATATATTTAATATATATATAAGTATATATATAAGTATATATATATATGCAACACAAGTTGGAGGGAACAACAACAAAAGAACAAAAGAACTGGGACAAAAAATCTCCTGAAACAGTGAAGTTCTCCCCCCCAAACAATCCTCTGCTTTGCAAAAAACTTTGGAAAAAGTCAGAAAAAGATGCAAGACATGTATGGAGGAATGCATGAACTCGGGAGGGGTAGGGGGCATGGAAAGGGAATTGAGTCTAAATTGGACTGAGAAATGATGTATGAAAAAGTTTATAATAACAATAAAAATGTAAAGCATATTGAAAGAAAAAAATCTTCTTGCTTTTAAGATGATGTTAGCTTTCCACATGATGCCATGTTGATAAACACTTTATACAATTATGCATTATGTGAATTTACTCCTGGGTAGAGAGGAAAAAAATGTCTACTCACTCCAGATAAGGAATCCACCGATGTCCAACTTGGTGAACAAATGATTTTATTGGGGTTACTTACAGGAGTATAGGTAAGAGGTTATTTACAGAAATGGTTCAAAGTCATCCGCAGTACTGAAGTTCTCTCCAGCAGAACTGAAAGTTAGAAACCTGGAGCTCACCACACAATTTTGCCGACAGATTGACAAATTAGAGAGTGTCTCCTCCAGATAGCTTAGTTAGTTTGAGCCTCTAGGCAGTTGAGCTTGTCCAAGAGTGTCTCTCAGCAGTTCTTGATGCTTAATAAGCTTAGAGAGGGAGAGGCCAAGTGAATCTGGTAAATTTCAGGGACTTCATGAAGCTTTTGAGTTGTTTACTTCCTAAATTTTTAAGTGTGTCTGTCCCCGCAGGGTGGAATATTCACCCCCCTTTAGCACATCCTGCTCCTTAAGGAGCTTCCCTTGAGGGTGGAATATTTTAAATAGGAAGAAATCAACACACAACATAATATTATTTAAAGTATTCAGCTCCTCCTCCATAGTTTTTGAGATAAGGTCTCCCTCTGTAGGCCAGGCTAACCTTGACTTCAGGATGTATCCTGGAACTCACATCAATCTTTCTGCCTCAGCCTCCCGAGTGTTGAGATTACATGCATGCGGCACCATGCCCACCATAGATATCTAATTTAAAATTTTTAAAATGGATAAATAATTTAGGAACTGGAGATTAAAATTTGGAATAAACTTGCTTAAATATACTTTGATTTATCTGAATATATTTGTTAGAGCTAGTGATTATTCTTTTTCAATGAAGACTAAAGAATATCTATTAATAAGCACTGGGAGACAAAAATTAAATTTATATCCAGCATTCACGGGTTCTTGTATTTTGGCATATTAATACCTGTTACAGACTTCTCAAGGCTCCTTAAGAGGAGATGTTATAAGCCATAGTAAGACCCTGTCATATTTAACAGGGGGGAAAATTGTAACTCATGGATTAACATATCCAAACATGCGTCTATGCTAAAGTAACCTACCATAACTATTAGTGCTGCTTAAATACCTATATATCTAATTGCTTGTTCTTCATTAGTAGGATCGAAAGGTTATTCCTGGACAAACTGTCAGCCCATGAAAGGAAACAGCCAGAATTGACCAGAGTCCAAGTCAACAGCTCCAGAGAGAGTGGACTGTTTTACCTCTCATCCACCTGTGCCCCTTTTCTAAGCCTAGGGAACAACCTGCGGAAGAGGGGGCGTGGTAGAATGTAAGGGCTGCGATTGGGGTGAATGGTGAAACTACAGCAATGTAGTCTGGACACTCATTTGATCAACTTGATTGAACAAACAACCTGTCACCCCCCACTGGATGGTGGGGCTGTAGGTGTTTGGGCACAACAGCCTGCAGATAGGTTTTGCATGAAGGATGCTTGTACTCATGGATTATCACTTATAGCTAAAAATGAAAAAAAAAAAAACAGAGAAAGATGCAGGACAGTTATGGCAGAATGCATGATCTGGGATGGGGTGGGGATGGGGGGGGGAGGGAAAGGGAAATAAGCCTGAACTGAATTGGAAAAAATGTATGAAATGCACAAAGCATCAATAAAAACTAATTTAAAAAATAAAAAAAAAGAGTAATATCTTTGGTTTGGCAATCACTGACTTTTTCTTGTTGGAAGGCTTCACTTTCCTACTTTTCCACACAATCTGTACTAAGTTTCAGGTGCTGTGAATAGTTATAGAAAACAAACCATGCATGTGTCTTTCTTTTCCTTCTCCCTCTCTCTTTTTCTTTTTTTATCTTTCTTTCCCTTCCCTCCTTCCTTCCTTCCTTCCTTCCTTCCTTCTCTCTCTTTCCTTCTCTTTCTTTCTTTCTTTCTTTCTTTCTTTCTTTCTTTCTTTCTTTCTTTCTTTCTTTCTTTCCTTTTCTTTCTTCTTTATTTTTTGGAAATTAGAGTCTCACCATGTAGCCCTGGCTGGCCTGGAACTTATTAGGTAGACCAGGTTGGCTTCAAACTCACAAATATCCACCTGCCTCTGCCTCTGCCTCCTAAATACTGCAATTAAAGGTGTGTGCCAACTTGCCATGCTTCCTTTCCTGTAAAAACAAAAATCATCCAGCTTCCACTTTTATCTGTGGGTTAGTAATTGCTTTGTAGCTGCTGCAGTACACTGAAACAAATATTTCTCAAGATCTTGGCATATGTTTTAGTACCTAATTATAAGTAAGGAAAAAAGTGTCTTAAAACAGTTTACAACCGTGTGTACTTTCTTACATATAAAAACCTAGATTTAAATGTGTGTGTGTGTGTGTGTGTGTGAAAAATTGACCCGGAGTCTTTGCTTTGCTCTGAGTCCATGCTTTTTCAGTATTCTCTGTATTAGTTCCTAAGTGATAGCTATGATTAGCTTGATAGTGCAGCCTATACTCTCCTCTGAGTCTCAGAATAGTCTTGTTTATTCCTTTAGCTCCACTCCTGGGAGAAGGGTCCTTTCTGTGTGTCTTCTGGGTTAACCCACTTAGCCTTTAGGCTTCTTTTCCTAATGGAAAACTTTTAGTTGATGATTCTACTACCACTCAGAAGCATGTATTCTAGAATAGTTCAGCTTCCAGCTTCAAATTCTCAGCAACAATTCCCTTCCCAATTCTCACAGGAAATCAAAGGGTTGTAAACCATTGAACATCCAATTTTGAACTCAGGTATTAGGCTGACTTACTGACCCTCCCCAGAAGCACTGCAAAGGAGCAGACTCCCTTGTGCTCTGCTCCCAGCACAGGCCTAGGGTACCACATTCTTTATATCGGGGAAAACAAAGAAAAGAACTTGTATTTCCCTAGAGAAGAAATCATAGATTAACCCAGCTCATGTTAAGTAACTTTCACAGAAAAAGGTTGAGTTAAGGTACAAATAGGCCTGTTGTTGAGATTCTTTTTCACCTCTGGACAGGAGATGTGTTCCTCCAATTACTGCTAACAGCAGAACTGCAGTGTATAATCTTAAATCCAGGTACCTCTTTTTGAAACTACCACCTCCTACTTCCCCAGCTCACTGCCCTTAGAAACCCACCTTAGCAGTCATTTGATTCCACCAGGACCCAGAATCCACTGATCCTCCAGTTTCCTGCTGTGCTTGAACTCCTGTGTTCCCTCAGTGATCAAGTGTGATAAGGATCATAAACCCTTTCCTCCTCAAATTGGGTTGGTCAGTGTTTTATCATAGCAATAGAAACGAGGCTAGGACAGAGTCGCAGGGTTTAGGCAAAGAATTGCAACCCGGAAGGATGCATGGAACACAGTCCCCACTAGGGTGATGCTGAGCAGAGCCATGGGGGTGGAATCACCCCTAATACTCTAAATGGTAGAGCTACTATTGTGTAGCTTCAACCCAGGAGAGGTGCATGCATGCAATTTTAACTCAAGACAGCTGTTTCATGAGCCGAACCTTGCATGATCCTTTCTTTAAAAGTCAATATTTACACACTGTGTCTTAAAGGCACGTGGAGTGATTTTAGAGTCTTATTAAAGTAATGTTGTTCACTTACAAAGAACAAATTACTACTCTCCTTTTGGCCAGATCTTCATTTGGAATGACAATGTGAATCATACACCTTCCCCACAATTGTAGTTTGGGAGTAGATAACCTGTTTCAATTTCAAGGGCTCACATCTGGAGAAGAGCTTTCCTCCGGACAAGCAGAGTTTCTTACATGTATCTCAGATGAAAATTTGGTCACTGAAATATTGTGTGGATACTGGAACAAATTAAGATTAGGGGTGCTATGGGGATAGAAGGAATGAAAGACATGAATTTCAGAGGAGAAGGGGTAAATGTTATGGTTGAATGCTTGACCACTGCCATGCTGGTATTGAGAGTCATATTCTCTCTGCCTCTTTTTGTTCCTCTGTCATTTGATAGTCCCTTGCAAAACTGTCATCTTCTTATTGGACTTTCCAACCTCTAAAACTATGAGCCAATAAATTTCTGGTCATCATAAATTACCAAGTTGAGTATTCTGTCATAAAACATACAGGCTTGGCAAGTTCTAATTCAGTTCATGTCTTCCCTTTGCCTTCCTCTGGCTATTCTCCCTCACTTGCCCCTCATGCCTACTGTCCAGCTACGCTGATGCCAGCTCACTCCCAAGAAGAGCTTCAATTTTCAGGAGTCTCTTTTTGGCCAGGAATAGATTTTACTAGCTGTTTTAACCAACCAATCTCTACTCAGCTTAGTGTGTGGATGACCTGCTTTGTGACACTTTCCTTGACTTTCTCACAAGGCTCCCACAGCATCCAGGGGAGATAGCACCTTCTATTATAATTGCTCCAACTATTCACTTTCTCCACCATTTTAAGGGCAAGGCATTGCATTTTGTTCATATGTTCTAAGCAGAGAGAGAGAGAGAGAGAGAGAGAGAGAGAGACAGGGTTTCCCTGTAGCCCTGGCTGTCCTGGAACTCACTCTGTAGACCAGGCTGGCCTTGAACTCACAAAGAGCCACCTGCCTCTGCCTCCCGGGTGCTAGGATTAAAGGCATGCGCCACCACAACCAGCTAAGCATATTTTTATTATCTTATATGCCTCATAAAACGCCTGGTGCTCAGAGTTCATCTAAGTAGTGTACTTGGAATAAAGAAATTGGTGGATAAGTGAAAATATGGATTCTTTTGGTAGAAGTAATGCTCCTCTTTTGAGCTAAAGTGAGTGGGACCACAAAGTATTTCTGAGTCTCTACACTTTTGTTAGACATTTTAGTCTTTATCTGTCCTTGATGTGAAAGAGAAGCAAATTAAGATTTTTGAAGGACTCTGGAATTTCCTTTTACATTTTTTTCTTTGTTTTCTTACTGTGTAGCCCCAGCCTGCCCAGAACTTGCTATGTAGACCGGACTGGCCTCAGTCTCATAGAGATCCACTTGCCTCTGCTTCTTGAGTGTTGGGTTAAAGGAATGTGCTACCAAGCCCAGTTGGACTCAGATTTTATTGATATTTAGGCTGCTTTTAAAGTTCCTTTTAATTATTTTTAAAATTAGCATACACAGTAATGATTTCGATTGTGACATTTGCATATATATTTCCTTTTGATTCTTCTCCCTCTTTATCCTCCATGTTCACTTTTTTCTCTACATTTTGACAGGAGTGGTTAGTTTTTACTTTTCTGGTAAGTTGTGATATTGGGAGATTTTTACATATTTAATGGCTATTTGTATTTCTTCTTTTGGGAAATGCTAATGCAGATCATTTTCCCATCTTAATAGTATTACTTGTTTTTGTTATGGTGAAAGTTTTTTTTTAGTTTATTGTTTATGTATTGTGCATGTTAACTATGTGGTGAATATCAAAAGAATTTAAATTTTATTTAATCTAATTTTTCATTTTTTTCCTTTAATTTCTTGTTGAGTTGTATCCAGAAAATTTTTACCTCTGTTAATGCCATGAAATGCCCACATTTTCTTTTCTTTTCTTTTCTTGGGGGCGTGGAAGCCCCTGGCTCCTTTTGGCTTTTCGTTTACCAGTTCCATCCACTCCAGGACAAAATCAGGTCTTGCTAGACCTTTTTGAAGCATGAGCAGACTTTCCTCTTTATAGACTGGACACTGGCTGAAGTCCCATTAATTGGTCTCCAAGACCTCCCTGCACAGGAAACTGGTGATCCACATTTGCAGGACATTTCAAGAGATGCCCCCATGCATAGTCCCCTGAGACTTAGTTGACCTCTGAGGTTAGCCATTAGGTCCCTCAGGCAAATTGGTATGGCTGTTAAGTATGGTTGTTTAGCACCCAGAAAGGCTAAGTTACACCTGCCTGATGCATCACACCTATACTAAAATTATATCTTCTGAAAACAAACTGTATGTTATTTCCATATCATATTTCTTGATTTATATTTTTCTATTTTAATTTTACCTTACTCTAAAATATGCATACATACCCACCATCATATACCAAAAATCCAAAGTCTGAAAATAAATGGTAGATTAATTCTAGAACCTGTCTAGGGATTCACATTATAAAAGCACAGTTGCTTTCAGATCACAAGGAATATAACATTAATGTTGCTCAGTTTGCCTTACAACTAGGAACTTGGTGGTAACATCCACAGATGAGGGATAGCATTCAATTTTTGTTTTTCTGGAACTGTGTTACTTCACATAACATTATATCTTCTAGTTATGTCCATTTACCTGCAAATTTCATGATGTCATCTTTCTTTACAGCTGGATAGAAATCCATTGTGTAGATGTACCACATTTTCTCTATCCACTCGTTGGTTGAGGGGCACTTGGGTTGGTTCCAGCCCTTCATTATTTTTCTAATGATTCAAAGTTTTAATTACAGACAATTACATTAAATGAGAGGGTAAATAATGGGAGGACAAGTATTTCATGTTAGTAGGGCAGTATAAAGATCAATCCATTATAACGACCATTGAAAAGCTGACAATACCAAAAACATGAGGTACAGTATAAATAGTTTTTTTTAACAATTTTTATTGAAGTTTTATGAAATTCATATAACATCTGAGTCCAATTTTAGACTCTTTCCCCTTTCCATGTTCTCCACCCCACCTGAGTTCATGCATTTTGTCATACATGTTTGCATCTTTTTTTCCAGTCTTTTTTATATAATTTTTTATTGTTATTAAACTTTTTCCATAGATCATACATCATTTCTCAATCGGATTTAGAATTATTTCCCTTTCCATGCCCCCCACACCACCCGAGTCCCTGCACTCTGCCATACATGTCTTGTATCTTTTTCTGAATCTTTCCAGAGTTGTTTTTTTCAGTTCTTTGTTGTTGTTCTCTCTAACTTGTATTGCTAAAGCATATATACAGATATATACATAGTTATATATATATATATACACATAAATACATACATATATACACATATCACTTGAATTGGAGGATATTTTTTTCCTAAAAGATGTCATGATTTCCTTAAGGAAGTGCTCAAAGCTTCCTCCTTGGCAACCCCAACCATCAATCCTGCACTTTTGTTCCACATTGGGGTCTTTCCCTCCCATGGTCCCACAAATGAAGTCCATTAAGCACTCGTCCTGTCTCTATCCCCCTGCACTGGCCTCCATGATACAGCCCAGGTAGTCCAACAATGGCAGTCTATATTCTGATGAGGCTGACATCCCCTTAGCTGTTTAGTACACAAGCTGGTTATCTCAGTAGTCCCCATCTGGCATTGAAGGTGTGGAGGATTCTTGGAGAGACATGAGTCCTCAGACCATATTGGAAGGTTACAAAGCTGTCTCTCAAGGAGTGCCAAAAGTGGTGGCAGCCACAGAGCTGATGCACTTGCCAGTAAGAATTGAAGACAGGCCAAACAACAATACTCTCTCTTTTTGTCTCTTTACTAAGATCTCAAGTTCTATGTCTGCAGTACAGTTTCTCTATTCTTACTGATTATATCTGGTTGTACTTTCCTTTTGGATGTTTAAGGCCACACAGTTAGCCCAGATTAACCAAGGTTTTTGTTTTCTTAAGGTCATTTGAGGATCTGGTCCTCAGGGGCCTCTTGGGTTTTTTTTTGGGGGGGGAGAGGGGGAGCGCCTTGCTCCTTTCAGTTTTTCATTTACCAGTTCCATCCACTCGAGGACAAAATCAGGTCTTGCTAGACCAGGCTTCCTTTTCTGAATCATGAGCAGACATTTCTCTTTATGGACTGGACACTGGCTGAAGTCCCATTAGTGGCTCCCCAAGACCTCCCTGAACAGGAAGAGTGGCGACCGACATTTGCAGGACATTTCAAGGGATGACTCCATGCATAATACCCTAAGATTTAGTTGACCTCCGAGGGCAAGGAGCAAGTTACCCTTTAGGTCCCTCAGCCAAATTGGTATGGGCATTAACTATGGTGGTTAAGCACCCAGAAAGGCTAAGTTCCACCAGCCTATTATATTGCACCTATATTAAAATTGCATCCTTTGGAAACAAACTGTATGCTATTTTCATATCATATTTCTTGATTCACATCTTTCAAGTTTAATCCCATATTACTCTAAAATAAGCACACACACACACTCCATCATGTACTGAAAACCCAAGGTCTGAAAATATATGTTAGGTCAATTCTAGAACCTGTTTAGGGATTCACAGTGCAAGAGCACAGTTATTTTTAGATCATGAGGAATATAACATAACGTTGCTCAGTTTGTCTTACAACTAGGTACTTGGTACTAGCATCCACAGATGAGGGATACCATTTGTCTTTTGTTTTTCTGGGATAGTGTTATTTCACTTAGCATAAAATCTTCTAGTTCCATCCATTTACCTGCAAATTTCATGATGTCATCTTTCTTTACTGCTGCATAGATGTAGCACATTTTCTCTATCCACACATTGGTTGAGGGCCACTTGGGTTGGTTCCAGGTCTTTACTATTGTGAAGAGAGCTGCAATAAACATGGCTGTACATATATGTCTGTGGTAGGAAGAGTCTGATGGATATATTCCCAGAAGTGGTATGGCTGGGTCAGGTGGAAGGCTCATTTGAGTCTTTTAAGGGTTCTCCATACTGCTTTCTATAGTTGTACAAGTTTGCATTCCCACCAGCAATGGATGAGTCTCCCCTTTCCCCACACCCTCTCCAGTATTTAGTATCATTTGTTTTCTTGGTCCTTGCCAGCCATATGAGGTGAGATGATATCTTAAAGTGGTTTTAATTTGCATTTCCTTAATTATTAGCGATGTTGAATGCTCTTTAAGATGTTTCTCAGCCATCTCTATTTCTTCGCTTGTGAATTCTCTGTTCATCTCTTTATTCCATCTTTTGAGTGAGTCATTTGTTTTCTTACTTCTTTGTTTTTTGAGTAGTTTATATATTCTGGAAGTTAATGCTCTGTCAGATGTATCAGCAGTGAAGGTTTCCTCCCACTCTGGGGGTTTTCTCTTCACTTCCCTGATTGTTTCTTTTGCTATACAGAAACTTTTGAGTTTAATAAGGTCCCACTTGTCAATTGTCAAGCTTATTTCCTGTGCAGTTGCTGTCTGATTAAGAAAGTCTTTTCCTAAGCCTGTGTCCTGTAAGTTGCTGCCAACTTTTTCTTCTATCACCTTCAGAGTCTTGGGTTTCACATTGAGGTTTTTGATCCATTTGGAGTTGATTTTTGTACAGGGTGAGAGGTAGGGGGTTAATTTTATTCTTCTACAAGTGGTGATCCAGTTTTGCCAACACCATTTGCTGAAGATACTGTCTTTCCTCCATTGAGTCTTTTTGGCCCCTTGTCAAATATGAGGTGGCAGAAATTGTGTGTGCTCAATTTTGGATCTTCAGTTTTGTTCCATTGGTCAACAGGTCTGTTTTTGTGCCAGTACCAGGCTGTTTTTATGACTATGGCCCTGTAGTATAGTTTGATGTCTGCTATAGAAATTCTCCCTGCATTGTTCTTTTCAGTCAGGATTGCTTTGGCTATTTGGGGTCTTTTGTTGTTTCACATGAATTTAAGAATTTTTTCCCAAGCCTGTGAAGAATGTCCTTGGGATTTTAATTGGAATTGTGTTGAATTGGTATATTAATTTGGGTAGAATGGACATTTTTAGTATATTAATTTTTCCAATCCATGAACATGGGAGGTCTTTTCATCTTCTGATGTCTTCTTCAATCTCCTTCTTCAGGAGCTTAAAATTTTTGTTGTAGAGATCTTTAGCGGTATTTTATTGTTTAGGTTTGTTCCCTAGGTATTTTTATTTTTTTGAGGCTATGTGGATTGGAAGGGCTATCTTGTATGCCTTCTTCAATATTTGGGTTGCTTGTTGTGTACAGAAAGGCTACTGATTTTTCTAGGGTTATTTTTGTATCTCCACTTTACTGAAACTTTTAAATCACTTTCTACAGAGTTTTCTTGGTGGACTTTTTAGCATCCTTTAGGTAAATACTAGCATATGGGATTCTGCAAAGAGGGATGTTTTACTTCTTCTTCTCTTTTCCAATTAGTATTCCCTTTCATTTTCCTTTTCTTGCCATATAAGCCCTAGACATTGGTTTCAGAACTATATTGAAGAAGGAGTGGGCAACAAGGGCTCAGCCTTGTATGGGTTCTCTTTTGGGAAAATTCTTCCAACTTTTCTCCTTTCGGCGATGATGCTGGCTGTGGGTTTTCTTATAATATGGATTTTTGATTATGTTGAGAAGATCCTTCCAGTCCAGTTCCTCTAGACTTTAACTCATGAAGGGATGCTGGATTTTATGAGGCTTTTTTTTTTTTTGTGAATATTCTGTGGTTTTTGTTCTTGTAGTCTATTTATTGTGTTTTTTATGATATTTTACTGATTTTCATATGTTGAACCATCACCGCATCTCTGCGTATGAATCCAACTTGATCTGGTGAATGGTCTTTTTGATGTGGGTGCTGTATACATTTTGCAACTTTGCAAGAATTTTTGCATCTGGACCAGGCATGGGCCATGCCTTTAATCCTAGGTACTTGGGAGGCATGAGGCAGGGCAGATCGTTGTGAGTTCCAAGGCCACCTGGTCTACAGGAGAGTTCCAGGACAGCTGGGCTACAGGGTGACCTTGTCTCGAAAAGCAAAAAAAAAAAAAAAAAAAAAAGAAAGAATTTTGCATCGAGTTCATTAATGAAATGGGTTCTGTAGTTCTCCTTTTGGTTTGCTTCCTTGCCCTGGTTTTTTGAGTATTGATTGATGCTGTGCTCATAGAAGGAATTTGGGGAGATTTTCCTCTTGCTTGTATCCTTTGTACAGTTTGAGAATCCCTTGGTGTAAGTCCTCTTTAAATGTTTTCATAGGAATTCTGCCTATGAAACTCATGTGACTCGGGCTTATTTTTGTTGGGGGTCTGCTATTAAATTTTATTTTCCTCATATTACGGGGTCTGTTTAGGCTTCTCAGTCTTTTCATGGTTTAGCTTTGATGATTCCCTGGTTATAGTATTTCATCTATTTCTCTTAGGTTTTCAAATTGAGTAGATTATAGGTTTTTGAAGTATTCCGTATGATTTCCTGGATCTTTCATTGTCTGTTTGATGTTTCCCCTTTCCTCATGAATTAAATAGATGTGGAGTTGCCCTTTCTTTCTTTTGGGTAACTGGGCTAGGGTCTGTACTATCTTTTATTCTCTGAAAGAACACAATCTTTTGATTGTTGATTTTTTTGTATCTGTTTCTGGTTTCTATTTTCATCTCTGATTTTGTTATGTCTTCCTTCGGTTGCATTTTAGGGTTTATTTGTTGTTGGTCTTTCAAGTGTTTTTGCTGCAGTGTTACATCACTATATTTGGCTCTTTTCTGGCTTTTTTTTTCCAGGTAGGCACCAAGGGCTAAAAATACTTACCTCTTAGTGCTTTTACAGTTTTCTCATTTGGTTATTGGTTTGTGTTGTATGTCAATGTCGTTTAGTTCCAGGAATGATTTTATTTATTTCTATTCTTTGTTTCCTCTCTTGACCTATTAATTATAGAGAGAGTGGTTGTTAGTACTTCATGTGTCTCATGTAGGTTAGCGGGCTTATCTGGTGTCGATAGGAGCTTTACTTTATGCACTATGGTCTGATGAATCATGAAATTTACCTTTTTTTTTGTTTTTGTGGAGGTTTTTTTCTAGTCCAAGTAGTGTGGTCAATTTTGGAGATGTTCTTGTGGGTGCTGAGTAGAAAGTAATATCCTCTGGTTCTGGGTGGAATTACATGGAAGATGTCTTGAGGTGTATTTGCGGGTATTATATTGTTCAGTTCAGATGTCTTCTTGTTTATTCCTTCCGGGTTGCATCTGTCCAAGGACTCTGAGTTATTAGAAGTCCCATACTATGAGTGGCTCTGGTTATGCTGGTGCTTCATGTCCGTATAGTTTGTATTTTTAGGTCGGGTGCACTGGAGTTTGGTGAAAATTATTCATGATTGTGATGTCTTCACGGTTAATTTTCCATTTGATAAAGATAAAGCTCTAATGACTATTTTGTCTCTTAATGGATTCTAACTTTGAAGTCTTTTTTCTCTGATATTCAAATTAGCAATTCCTGCTTTCTTTTTGTTAACATTTTTTGAAATATTTTTTTCATCCTGCCACTTTAAGTTGTGCCTATCCTTGAGGGTGAGATGGGTTGTCTTGTACGAGCCATATTGATGGATTCTGTTTCCTAATCCATCTCCCAGTCTCTGCCTTTTTGATTGGGGGAGTTTAGCCCATTAATATTCAAGGTTATATAATTGGAGAGGTGTGTATTGCTTCCTTTCACCGTATTATACCATTGGCATTTTTCCATCTAGGTTTTCTACTTTCTACTTCTGCATTTTCGTTTTTATTAATGTCTCTTCTAAAGGTGCCTGGGGGTAGTACTGCCTCTCCTCTGTCCTTTGAAATACTTCAAGTATTCTCTGAAGGGTGGTTTTCGCTGGACATGTATCTTTCATCTGTTTATGTCATGGAAGATTCTTCCTCTTTCCTTCAAACTAGAATAGTTTGAAGGAAGAAATAATTTTTTGGTGGGTAAAGTAAACCGGGTTTCACTTTTGTGTCATTTTAGCACTGGGAATCTTCTTTGGTCCCGTTCTTCTTGCTTTCATAGTTGCATTGAAGTTACCAGCTTATTCTTATGGTGTTTCCCCTTATATTAAACTTGTTGTTTTTTCTCCTTGTGGCTTTCATTATTTTTTCTTTGTTTGAGCATCTATGTTTTTGGTTAAACCTATGATATGGCAGGGGGAGTTCGTTTTCTGGTCTCCGTCTATTTGGTGTTCTATGTGACTTCCTGGTATTTGTATGGGTTTTCTATTTGGGGAAATTTATCATGCTATTATTTCTGGACAATCGATCAATTCCATCCTCTGGGATTCTTCTCTTTCCTCTATCCCTAAGATGCAGAGCGTTTGAACTTTTCCTAGTGTCCCCACCATTTTTCTTGGTTGTTCCATCCTTGTGTTATTTTAAATTTTCATCAGTCTTTCTTACTGTTTCAGTAATTTTTAAATTATTCTTGTTGTGTATGAATGTACTGCTGCATGTAGGTTTTGTGCACCCATGTTGTGCAATGGCCAGGGAGGTCAGAATGAGGTGTTTGGAATTCCCCTGGGAACTGGAACCAAAGACAGTTCTCAGCTGCCATATGTGGGTGCTGGGGATTGGAACCCTGGTCTCTCTGAGAGCATCAGCTACCCTTAACTAGCTAGGGCCATCTCTCCAGCCCAAAGGTTTTGCTTTTCTTAAATATTTTTTATGTGTAGAATGTACTTGTCTGATGGAGGCTTGTGCAAGCATGTTTGCAATGCCACAGAGGTCAGAGAGCAGATTCCCCGATGGGTGACCAAATGGATGTCAAGATCATTGCCCCCTCCCCCACCCCCATAGGGCTGGGGATTGGGCCCAGGTTTCTGCAAGAGCGTTAGGTGCTCTTAACCCACTAGCATCTACCAGCCCTGACTTAAGCTAGGTAAGATAATCTTCTTTTTCTGCTTCTTCCTATCGTGTTTTTGAGGCTTTTTCCCATCTTTCCTTGTGATTGGTGCCTCGTTGATTTCTTTTTAATTTTTCCTGTGTTTTCATTATATTTCCACTTTGTTTTGGAGCATCTCAATTTTCTTGTAGCTCCTATGTTTCCATCGGTTTGTTCCTTTATCAGATCTCAGCATGGATATTTCAAGTGTTTCCCATTCTCTTGAGTTTGTCTATTTTTTACTCTCGAGCTCTTTTCAAGAGTCTATCAGTTTCTTTTTCCTGTTTAGTTCATTCCGAAGTTGTCCTTGTTCCCTTGGTAGTTCTCTGGAGTTTTTATTCTTCAGCGTCTCCTTAGTAGCTTTAATGATTTCCTTTGAATATATCTGTGCTGTATTGTTATTCTGAATCTGTGCCCTGAGTTACCTCTAGGGAGATCCCACTGTAGGAGTCCTCCACAGACTCCTAGAGTTTAGTGTGGAGTTTTTGCACTTTTCCCATATTGTTCTTTGTTGTGCTCTAGGCAGTGGTTTGCCTTTTGGCCTGTATTTCTGATGCAAATCTTGAATCTTCTCACCTTGTTGAAGGATTGCTTTCTTGATTTCTGACATTCATTAGATGGAATTTTGGGAGAATTCCCTCTGTTTGTATCCTTCTGAACAGATTAGTGTAATTGTGCTACAGATCATCTTTTGAATGTTTTGATAGAATTCTGCTGTGAACTGCTGGGAGGGCCTGGTCTTTTTTTAGTCTGGGAGGTTTTATTACATCTCTCAATTTTCTCAAATGATTAAGGTCTGTTATAATATCAATCTACTTCTTGGTTAACTTTGTTGGATTCCCGGGATTGCGAAATATGTCTCATTTTCTTTCAGGTTTTCAAATTGAGTTATAAGTGTTGTTTAATCACTTTTCTGTTGCTCTTGTGGTAAAACCACCATGACCAAGGAACTTATAAAAAGGGAGGTTTATTTGAGCTTATGATGACAGTTCCAGGGAATACGAGATTCCATCAGTGGCAGGAGGCATGGTGGCCAGTGCTGGAGCAGAAAGACGAGTTCACATTTTGCAATGAGTCACAGAAGTGAGAGAGAGCCTCCTCGGAGACTAGCAGGTGTCTCTGGTAACTCCAAGAAGCTATTTCCTCCAGCATGACCACAACATTCTAAGACCTCCACAAAAAGTGCAACCAATGGGGGACAAAATGTCTCAAACTTAAAGCCTAGGGGGGCTCTCATTCAAACTACCACAATAGGCTTTTTGAAGTATTCCCCTATGGTTTCTCAATGCCTTTCTTGTCTTTTGTATGTTCTCACCTTTCATCACGAGATTACTAGTGATTGGGAATTACTCTTGTCTTTTTTTTTGTGGTTAACTGGGCCATGGTTCTGTCTATTTTGCTTTATTCTTTCAAAGACCGCATGCTTTTGGATTTGTGTCTGGTCTATGTATTGTTTTTTTGCTTCTGTTCATTGATTTCTTCTGTAATTTTTGTGATTTCTTCCCTGTCTTTTGGGCTCTAGGCGTTCATTCGTTTGTCTCTCAAGTTTTTTTAGCCTGCAGTGTTAGATCATTTATTGTTTCCTTTGCTTGTTTTTTTTTTTTTTTGTTTTTTGAATGTGGGGCACTTCGGGCTATAAATTCTGCCCTCAAAGACTACATTTAATAGTATTCCTATAGGTTGTGTTTGTCGTTGTATTGTCTTTTTCATTCAGTCCATGAATAATTTTACTTACGCTTTATTCCTTCCACTGACCCATTCATTTTTCAGGATGGGGGGGGGTGTTGTTTAGTCTCCTATCATGTTTCTTGGTAGGTAGCTGGGCTTTTCGTGTTGTCATTAGTGAGCTTTATATTGCACTGTGATCCGGAATAGAATGTGGAATAATTATCAATCCTTTTGTTATTGTTTGAGATTTCTTTTGTGCCCTGTATGTGGTTGATTTTAGAGAAGTTTCCATGGTGTGCTGAATGAAAGTTATTCCTCTGGTGTTTGGGTTGACTATGTCTGTAGATGTCTGTGATGGTCCATTTGGTGTATTGTAATTGTTCAGTTCTGATATCTCTCTTTCTTTTATTTTTATGTCCCAGTTGATCTATCCAAGGCTGCTCAGTGGGGTCTTGGAAGTCTCCCACCTTAGTGTGTGTAGGGTTAATTTTGTTTTGAGGTCCTGAAGGGTAGTGTTTATAAAGTTAGGTGCAAAGAGTTTGGTGCATAGACATTTAGGATTGTGAAGTCTTTAGAGTTAATTGCTCCTTTGACAGGGAGTAATGGCCCTCTTTGTCTCTTTCGATTAGTTTTACTTTGAAAATTCTATTTTTGTCCTGATATTAGAATACCACTCCAGCTTGTTGGTTTGTTTTGGTACAATTTATTTGCATATTTTTCTTCAATCCTTTCATCTAAGTAGTGTCTGTCTTTGAGGGTGGGTTTGGGTTTCTTGTAGACATCATATAGGCTAGGATTCCGTTCTTCCTAATCCATTCTCCCGTCTCTGTCTTTTGACCGGGGAGTTTAGATCATTATGTAATTTAGGTTATATATTGCGAGAGTGTGTTGCTTCCTTTTCATCTTATTTTTTTTATCATTCTTGGTTTAGTTTTTTATTTACTCTCTTATGCTTTTTTTGATGTTCTCTTTTTATTGCCTTAGGGCATGATTGCTCCTTTCCTCTGTTCTTTGGATTGCTTTGAGGATTTTTCTGAAGGTGTTTGGGTTTCTTAGACATATATTCTTTCATTTTGTTCATGTCATGAAAGATTTTTCTTTCTCCTTCAACTATAACTGACATTTTTGCTTGATATAGTAGTCTGGGCTGGCATCTAAAGTCGTTTAGCACAGGGAATTCTTCTAGCTTTCATAGTTTGGACTGAAAAGTCAGCTGTGATTCTGATGGCTTTCCCCTTATATGAAACTTGTTTTTCTCTTGTGGCTTTCAGTATTTTGTCTTTGTTCTGAGCATCTAGTGTTTTAACAATTATATGGCATGGGGAGTTTCTTTTCTGGTCCTGTCTATTTGGTGTTCTATGTGCTTCTTGTATTTGTATGGGACTGTCTTCTTTCAGATTGAGGAAATTTTCTTCTATTATCCTGTTAAAGATCTGGTCAATAGTGTTGTCTTGGGATTCTTCTCCTTTCTCTATCCCTATGATGTGGAGGTTTGGTCTTTTCATAGTGTCCCACACTTCCTGGTTGTTCCACTCATTTTTTTTTAATTTTCATAATCTTTACTTGAGCTTTCTAGTTGTTCCATAGTATTCTTCAGATCTGGTATTCTTTTTTCTGTTTCTTCCATTCTGCTTCTGAGGCTTTTTCCCATCCTTTCCTTGTGGTTGGATGAATGAATATTCAGTATCCTTTTTCATTTCATCCTGTGATTTCTTTAGATTTTCCACTTCCCTCTGGAGCTTGTCATTCTAATTTTGTAGCTCCTTGGTTCATTGGTCATTTTCTTTTTTCATTTCGGCCTGGGATCTTTTCAGTGTTTCGACTTCCTTCTGGGTTTGTGGGGGGCCTTCTTAAGTTTTTCATTCTCTGCCCTTATTTCTCTAATTTCTTTGAATATGGGTACTGTTGTTATTCTAAGGTCGGTGTCTTGGCATCTTCCCTTCGAGATCTCATTGTAGGGATCTTCTGTAGAGTTGGTAGAGTTCGGTGTAGATTTTTTATGAGCTTTTCCCATGTTGTTTTTTTCTTTGTGTCTTTGGAATGTGGATTTGTCTATTTGTTTCTTTGAATTCTGGCACCTCAACTTTGGCTGCACAGACTATAAACACCAATGCTCTGCCTGTTAGGTCCTCTGCAGCAGAGCTCCACCAGGTTGATGGGGTGGGGGTTCAATTGCTACTTTGGCCTGTGCACCAGTAGGCCCCCAAGAGTCAAGGCAGGTCCACCTTGCCTCACTGGCATCTCACTGACTCTGTGCTCCTGTCTGGAGTCTGACCTGGGAATTCCAGGGGTGGGTGGCAATCCCCCAAAGGGTCAAGGCATGTCCTCCTTCCCTCACTGGCACCTCCCTGACTCCATGCACCTGTCTGGAGTCTGATCTGGGACTTCTGGAGGCAGGTAGTGAGCCCCCCTAAGGGTCAAAGCAGGTCTGCCTTGCCTCACTGGCACCTCACTGACTCTGTATGCCTGTCTGTAGTCCAAGCTGGGACTTCCTGGGGTGGGTGGTGAGCCCCCCAAGGGTCAAGGCAGGTCCGCCTTGCCTCATTGGCACTTCACTGACTCTGTGTGCCTGTCTGGAGTCCGAGCTCAGCTCTTCGCTGTTGTGAGTGCAATAAACATGGCTGTACATGTATCTCTACAGCAGGATGAGTCTTTTGAGTATATACCCAGAAGTGGTATGGCTGGGTCAGGTGA
Organism: Rhizomys pruinosus; assembly: GCA_009823505.1. NCBI lineage: Eukaryota > Metazoa > Chordata > Mammalia > Rodentia > Spalacidae > Rhizomys > Rhizomys pruinosus. The sequence goes on from VZQC01006553.1 coordinate 1,453,005, forward strand.
TAGCCTCATTTTGAGTCTTTTAAGGGTTCTTCACAATGCTTTCCATAGTGATTGTACAAGTTTGGAAATGCCCATATTTTCCTCTGATGGTTCAGCTATTATACCAAGATATTTTGATCCAATTTAAGTTGAGTTTTGTACAGAGTGATGGACAAGAGTGAAATTTCAATATCCATATGGCTATCCAGTTTCCTCAGCACCATTCAGAAATGAATCTGCTAAGCCCGAGTTGCAGATGAAAGCAGGCATCATAGACTGACACTTCTGAAGAAGGCTTAAGCATGTCAGAGACTATATTATATTTCCTGAAGTATTTAAGAATTCTAGAGGAGGGCTGGAGAGATAGCCTAGCAGTTAAGAGTGCCGACTGATCTTGCAGAGGACCCAGGTTTGATCCCCAGCACTCACATGGCGGCTGAGAACCATCTGTAAATCCAATTCCAGGAGAACTCCAGTTCCAGGGGAATCCAAGACCCTCTTCTGACCTCCGTGGCATTGCACGACACAGGTGCACAAACCTACATGCAGACATACACTCATACACATACAAACATAAATAAAAAATTAAAAAAAAGAATTCTAGAGGAAAGTATTCACTCAAATTTGACTTCTATTCAGAGGGACATAATCAAAACATTACCAAGAATTTCTGAAACCTTTATGGTATTATGGAAGAAGTTGTTGAAAAGGATTGCAACTTCTTGATTTAAAGACATTGTCCATCAGACCACTTCAGAACTGGCACTCCAAATGTATCTGTGTACCTTGAAGATTTTGGATAATCATGACGATGGTCTACACATTAAAATTCTAGTGAAGTTATCATTAATAGTAAGTATGTCTTGTTTTCTTCTATTGTTGCTGAACATGATAACATTTTGGAGAGACGAAAGACTTATAGCTTTGCTAACTATTTTTTTCTTAACAAGAGATTTATCCAAAAGTAGACCCATTGGTTTCAACGCTAAATATATTCTCTTGTTTATATTTTATCTGCATTTGAAAAATTTGCAGTTAGATGTTCATATATAATTGTAATAATGCTAATAATATATCCATAAACTACAACAACTTTCAATACAAACTAAAGTTACCAAAGAGTTAAATATGAAGACTGGCATTTTTCTCTCACTTATTTTGGCTTTGGTAGTGTTCTGTCAATAAAAGCTATTTTAAAACTTGTTTATTTAGGTTCATTGACTTTTCAAAAGCATCCATGGAGAACAGGTAACTGTGAAATGCAATTACTTATGCAATTTGAAGAAATTAAGGTAAATTTGAGGAAGAAAATGTTTCTTCTTAAAAAACATAATTAGTTTGAATAAGTTTTACTTTTCTAAAAAATCAGATATTGTGAATTGTGCAACTTAGTCTGTTAGTATGTGACAAATATTTATTCTTAGTAGAAAAATAATTCAGACATAGAAGGTGCTTTTCAGAGCATCATGGAAGAGCACAGAAGTCGAGTGCTAGAAGATAATAATAGTGATATAATATAATTAAAGCCATAAGATGGAAGGTACAGGGAGCTTTGGAAAAAGAGACATTGCCCTTCATGTCACATGAGAAGATAGTGGAAAGTCACAGTGAAGAGTTGCCATTCCAGAGAATGAGAAAACTTTCCAATAGACATTTCAGACCAGGGAAACTTGATCTTAATGTGTATGTGTTTAGTGCCTGGTTTGGATATACTGTTGTGTATGGTTAGGGTATATGAATCAAGTTGTGCAGAAGAGAGATGAGACAGCAGGGAAAATATACATTGGAATCAAACTACAAAGACACCACATTTGCACAGGAACTTAGATCCCATGCTATATAACTAGTGGGAAGTTTTGGAAAATATGTAGATAGAGTGTCCTAAATAGTTATTCTCTTTAGAAAAGTTAATGTTCTTACTATTTAGATTATGTATTGGAGAACAAGAATCATTTAGGATTTTACATATCTATAAAGAGATGCTATAGTTTTTGAATCCAAATGGGAGTGAGGATATAGTGATGGCATACATTCTCTGTGAAGCATAATATATAAGGTTTGATAATCAGTGTTTAAGGAATTGAAATATTTAGGTGTAGACAAGAATATTGATGCTTTAAATTTGGGAGACCTGATGTGGAGCATGTTTGTTTCTGAGAGATAACAGTGAAAAACCATTAATACAGTTACTTTTCATAGTTTCTTATTAAGGCCTTTGTCTTGCTGTATTCAGTAATCCAAAGCTTAGAAAAAGCTCCAAATGAATTTTATTTAGCAAAAACCATAAGTGAGTTTTACAGTAATGACTAGAAACATCTTGGTGGTTCTTTATCTTCTCTATTGCGCAGAAGTTTGCAGTTTGAGAACTAACATATGATGGTTGCTGTCCTTCCTCTAGTAAGGCATGCATTTGCTGGAACTCCTACAAAAAATTACAGAAAGAACAATGGGGTTTTCAAAGGAAAGGAGTCAAATCTCTGAGTCTTTTGAAATTTTTTTGTTCTAAGATGTTTACATTGACCTTAATGATAATGAGTGTTATGGTTGGATATAAAATGACCCACAAAGCCCATGTGTTGTTGATGTGATTCCTAGCTGGTGATACTATTGAGAGATGATTGGATCAAAAGTGTGCAAGTCTCATCAATGACATACTCCATTGCCAAGTTCATAGCTGAATGGGGCATCAGGAAGTAGGGCTTGATGGAGGAACTAGGTCACTGGGTGCATGCTTTAAAGGGTGTATATTGTCCCCACTCTTGTTCTGTCCTTTCTCCCTTCCTACCCTCTCCCTCTCCTCTCCCCCTCTCTCTCCCTTTCTTTTCTCTCTTGCTTGCCCTGAGGTTAGCATCTTTGTTCTCCTGTGTGCTTCCATCATGCTGTACTGTCTTATAACAGGCAAGAAACAATTTAGCCAGGCAAGTACGACCTGAAACCTCTGAAGCAATGAGCCAGAATATTTTTTCAAGTTGATTTTCTCAAGTATTTTGTCATTATGAGGACCAATGATGACCACAATAAGACTGATTGCCATAGCACTTTCTGGTTGCAAACAGACACACCCAGATATTGCAAAGAACTTCTGAAGTACCTTTATTCCCACCATTACCAGGTACAAGCAACTTTTCCTTAACATTATCTGACACAATCTTGAGTAACTGTGAAGATACGATTTTCTGGAGGAGGTGTTAAAGACAGAAAGCCCTTTAATCTCTATGAAATAGAGATAATTCACCATTGTTAATGATTATCCCTGCAGTCAAATACCAAGGGATTTTATTATGGGTAGCCCTTGATTAATAGCTACTAATCTAAGAAGTATAAACCATCCTCAGATCACTGAAATATTCCTTATGCACAAAGGCATCATTTTGATGGTCTTAGGCATGTTAGTAACTTTTCCTAATTGCCATGACAAAATGCTTGGTAATGCAACTTAAGAGAGGACAAATTAATTTTGGCTCCTAGTTTGAGGGTAAAGTCCATCATGGCAGGGATGACAAGTGTGAGGCACCTAGTCATACAGCATCTATAGTTGAGAAGCAGAAAGAGAGAACAGTGGTGCTCAGATCGCTTCAGTCCGGGACCCCAGCCCCTGGAATGCATTTTCCCACCTTACTCCAATTTGGAAAAACATTCATATACACGCCTGTAGGTCTATTGACACTGTGATTCTAAATCCAGTCAATTTTGTGGGGCTGGATGAATCCATTATGGCTGAGTATAAGAGAGCTGGCTTCTTTCCCCAATAATGTTCTAGTGGATTTCACCCCCAAAATCTAGCAGGCCGGCAGATGATAAGAGCTGCTTCCCACTTGTCACATTAGATGTCAGGCATCTGCAGCCCAACCCCCAGGGGAATGTAGCTTGAAGAGTAGCATTCCCAAGTCTTATCCCTCCTGAAGCATGTCTGCTCTGTCTTCTAGAGGCAAGTGGTGCAAGCCTTAAGCTTATGGGGGGCAGCTACATTGGTTTTCCTGTGATAAAACTTAGCCATTGCAGAATGCATGTTTGCTTCTCATCTGTCCTGCCCACCTCTTGGTCAAAGAGCCCAACAAAAGTGTGTAAGTGCTAGAACCCCTGCAATAAATGAGTTTTACTCCCTGACATAACTCCCAGGACTCTTTCTTTGACCAGGGAGGTGCAAGTCTTTCCCCTTGCCTGCAGCTTGGGTGGGCAAAATGGCTTTACATATGCCAAGAGTCCTGTGATAAGGGCAGGGACACAAAGAGCCCCACAGCTCCACAAACTTGACAATGATTTTTATACTAGATCTTCTCCAGAGTCAGATAATCAAATAAGGGAGAGTATTTAGTCAAGTCAGCAAATATATGAACTAGCTGTTGTTCAAGACCCAAAGAACAAGAAGCAGTGGATCAAGACCACAGGTTAGCATGCTTTAATCGTCATGTTGTTTATTTTTTCAGGCTGTTTTATATATTATTTTCTGTCTTTAATTTTTTCTGGACTTGTTAACATGCACTCTTTACTCTATTCTTACTGCTATTCTTTGCCTCACTAGTTTTATTAGTCACTTTTCTGTTGCTGTGATAAATCCACCATGACCAAGGGAACTTATAAAAGGAAGAGTTTATTTGAGCTTACAAGTGATGGTTCCAAGGAATCAGAGCCCATTGTGGCGGGAAGCATGGTGGCTGGGGCTGGAGCAGCAAGCTGATGGTCACATCTCGCAATGAGCACAGGAAGGAGAGAGAGAGAGAGAGAGAGAGAGAGNTGACCTACTTGAATTCCAATGCATTTTTAGTTCATTTGCCTGTGGGAGGGGAACATGCCTCTGACTAGCCTGAACATAGAACTCCAATACATTTTAGGTCATCCACACATGATAGTTGTGTTTCAGTGTTCTGTAGGTTAGGAGACTCTTCTGCTTGATGATCAGAGTCAGAAGTTCCTATAACAAATCCAAGAGGTTTCTTAAGGTGTCATGCAATTTTTAAGCTATTATATTACTTGAGTATGTTATATTCTTGTAGGTTTAAAATAATTTTAGAGTTTAATTTAATTTAATTTTGGGTAATATATACAAGCTTTCTTTTTTAAATAAAATACTTTTATTGATGTTTTGTGTATTTTATACATCATTTCTCAGTCTAATTTAGAAACATTCCCCTTTCCATGCCGCCCATCCCACCCCAGTTCATGCATTCTGTCATACATGTCCTGCATCTATTTCTTAGCCTTTTAAAAGTTTTTCTCTGGAGAGGTTCATTGTTTGGGGCAGAATTTAACTGTTTCAGTCAGTTCTTTAACTCAGTCTTTAAGTTTTTGTTGTTCCCTCCCATTCGTATTGCTCCAAAATATGCCCATATAAACATCACATATATACCAAAATTATGACCCCCGAAAATAAACTGTATGTTAATTCCAAAATATGTTTAGGAATTCATATTTTTCCCTTTAATTTTATATTACTCTAAAATATGAATACATACCTTCCACCCATATATGGCAATTACAATGTCTGAAAAGAAGTGGTAAGTCAATTCTAGAACCCATTAAGGGAGTCACATTACAACAGCACAGGTGCTTTCAGGTAAAAAGAAATATAACAATAACTCAGCTGCTCAGCTTCCTTTCAATGGTGGATTTGGTGCTAGAATCCACAATTGAGGAATACCATTCCTCACTTGTTTTTCTGGGGCTGTGTTAGTTAACTTAGCATAATGGCCTCAAGTTCCATCCATTTACCTGTAAAGTTCATGATGTCATCTTTCTTTACTGCTGCATAGAACTCCATTGTGTATATGTACTGCATTTTTGTTATCCACATGTCAGTTGAGGGGCATTTGGGTTGGTCCCAGCTCTTTGCTATTGTGAAGAGAGCTGCAATTAACATGGATGTGAACATATCTTTGCAGTAGGATGAGGCTTGTGGGTATATACTCAGGAGTGGTATGGCTGGGTCAGGTGGTAGGCTCATTTTGAGTCTTTTAAGGGTTTTCACACTGTTTTCCATAGTGGTTGTACTAGTTTACATTCCCACCAGCATTGGATGAGTGTTCCCCTTTCCCCACAACCTCCCCAGCATTGGGTGTTTTCTTGATCTTGGTCAGTCTTATCAGAGTGAGATGATATCTTAGAGTGGTTTTAATTTGCATTTCCTTAATTATTAATGATGTTGAACACTTTTTAAGATGTTTCTCAGCCATCTTTACTTTCTCACTGGTGAAGTCTCTGTTCAGCTTTTTACTCCAGTTTTGAGTGAGACATTTGTTCCCTTATTTCTTTGTTGTTTGAGTAGTTCATATATTCTGGATGTTAGTGCTTTGTCAGATGTATCAGTGGTGAAGGTTTCCTCCTACTCTGTGGATTTTCTCTTCACTTCCTTGTTTATTTTGCTGTACCGAAGCTTTTGAGTTTGATGATGTCCCACTTGTCAAATGTTGACCGTATTTCCTGTGCAGCTGCTGTTTGATTTAGAAAGTCTTTTCTTACTCCTATGTCTTGTAGGTTGCTGCCAACATTTTCTTTTATCACCTTCAGAGTTTCAGATTTCAGGTTGAGATCTTTGATCCACTTGGCATTGATTTTTGTACAGAGTGAGAGATAGGGGTGTAATTTTGTTCTTTACAAATGGTGATCCACTTTTGCCAGCACCATTTCCTGAAGATGTTATCTTTTCTCCATTGAGCTTTTTTGGCCCCTTTGTCAAATATGAGGTGGCTGAAATTGAATGAGCTCAGGTTTTGATCTTCAATTCTGTTCCATTGGTCAATGAGTCTGTTTTTGTGCCTGTACCAGATTGTCTTTATTACTATAGCCCTGTAATATAGTTTGAAGTCTGGTAAAGTGGTCCCCCTGTATTGCACTTTTTGGCTCAGGGTTGCTTTAACTATTCAGGGTCTTTTGTTTTTCCACATGAATTTAAGGATTTTTTTTCATTCTGTGAAGAAACTAATGGGGATTTTAATTGGGATTGCATTGAATTTGTATACTAATTTGGGTAGAAGGGACATTTTTATGATATTAATTTTTCCAATCCATGAGTATGGAGGTATTTTCATCTGATGTCTTCTTTAATCTCCTTCTTCAGGGGTTTAAATTTTTTGTTGTAGAGATCTTTGGTGTCTTTGATTAGGTTTGTTCCCAGCTATTTTTTTGAAGCTATTGTGAGTGGGAAGGTCTCCTCATATTCTTTCTTCAGTTTCTTGTTGTTCGTGTGAAGAAAGGCTACTGATTTTTCTAAGTTAATTTTGTATCCCATCATTTTACTGAAACTCTTAATCATATCTAAGAATTTTCTGGTGGAGTTTTTAGCATCCTCTAGGTAATCTATCATATCATCTGCAAAAAGGGATAGTTTGACTTCTTCTTTTCCAATTAGTACTCCTTTAATTTCTCTTTCTTGCCTTATTGCCTTAGCTAGAGTTTCAAGCAGTATATTGAAGAGGAGTTGTGATAGGGGGCAGCCTTGCCAGGTTCCCACTTTTAAGGGGAATGCTTCTAATTTTCCTCCATTTAGGATAATATTGGAGTGGGTTTGTTGTATATGGCTTTGATTATGTTGAGGAATGTTTCCTCCAGTCCAATTCCCCTAGAACTTTAAACATAAATGGATGCTGGATCTTGTCAAAAGCTTTTTCTGCATCAATTAAGATGATGGCATGATTTTTGTCTTTCAGTCCATTAATGTGTTTTATGATATTTATCGATTTATGTATGTTGAACCATTCCTGCATCTCTGGTATGAATCCAACTTGGTCATTATGGGTGATCTTTTTCATGTGAGTCTGTGTGGAATTTGAAAGTATTTTGTTGAGAATTTTTGCATCTATGTTCATTAATGAGATGGGTCTATAGATTTTTTTCTTTGGTTGTGTCTTTGCCTGATTTTGGTATTAGAGTGATGCTGTCTTCATAGAAGGGATTTGGGAGATTTCTCTCTGTTTGTATCCTTTTGAACAGTTTGAGTAGTAATGGTTGTAAGACATCTTTAAATGGTTTATAGAATTCTGCCATGAAACCATCTGGGCATGGGCTTTTTCAGTTGGGAGTTTTTTATTACATTTTCAATTTCCTCAAATATTATCCATCTGTTTAAGCTGTCAATCTTTTCTTGGTTAAGTTTTGTTGATTTCCAGGATTTCAGATATTCATCCACTTCTCTTAAGTTTTCAAATTACTAGAGTTATTGAAGTATTCAAGTATGAATGTCTGGATCTTTTCTTTGTTGTGATGTTTCCCTTTTCATCACAAATATGATTGATTTGGAATTGCTCTTTCTTTCTTTTGGTTAACTGAGCTAGAAGTTAAAGAACAAATCAGAAAACTAAGGGGAGAGAATGACAAACTCTGGAAGGAAGTGGAAACACTGAAAAGATTCCATGTTGAAATGAAAAAAAGAATCTGACCAGTCAAGCAAGGAGCTACAAGAAGAGAATGACAAGCTCCAAAAGAAAGTGGAAATAGTAAAGAAATCACAGGAAGAAGTGAAAAAGGAAATTGAATACGTATTCAATCAACAGGAAAGGATGGGCAAAAGCCTCAGAAGCAGAATGGAAGAAAGAGAAAAAAGAATATCAACCTGAAGAATAACATGGAACAACTAGAATGCTCAAGTAAAGATTATAAAAAAATTAAAGAAAAAAAAGATGGTTGGCGGGTCTGGGTCGGTGCCTCTGTGCCTTTGTGCAGGCTGGCCAGAAGTCACTCAGGCAGGTACTGGGGCGCAGGCTAGGTCAGGCATATACCACCACCCACCACTGCCGGAAATCGGTGAGAATCCAAGTGGACTTTATTTTGGAGATCCTTCAGAATAAGAAGAGAAGAGTGTTTTGGCTTCCAATATCCAGTATATAAACAAAATTGAAAGCCTGAAAACTAGACAAGTCAATACTCCATAATCAAGGAGGAGGAAAGGAAAAAAGAAAAGCATCTGAAGGAGGAAAGCAAAACCATCCGCTAACATAGTGGAAAGGTATTTGTGATCTGAACCACAAAAGAGAAGCCCACATGCCAGGGACACGATGAAGGGACAACATGAGAAAGGCACAAGATAATTCTGCACCAGGCTCTACCAAACCTGTAGGAGATAGCTACAATGGGAACCCCTTGGAGGAGACCCAAGGAGCAGATCTTAGAGGAATAATTGCAGATCTATGCAGAGAAATTAAAGAACATAAAGAAGAATTCAGAGAACTAAAGAGAGAGAATGAAAAACTCAAAAAGGACCTAGAGGGATACAATGACAAACAGGATTCCGCCTGCCTCTGCCAGATCCCCAAAGGGCGGATGAGTAAAGGTGGGTTGCCAACCACGCCCGGCTGAACACTTCTTATATTGTGATTCTTGGCGCATCGTCTAATTCCTGCCTCGCATCTGTGTGAAGTCTCGATTCAGATCTGGTGCGCTTCCATCTTTTGAGTTACGTTCGATTTGTTTTCTTTCTTCTTTGTGTTTTGTTTGAGTAAAGCTTGGATAACTCTGAGAAGTAATACAATTGATGGATGGATGTTGCTTCCTTTTCACTTTGATTTTCTTTTTTTTTTTTTTTTTTTTTTTTTTTTTTTTTTTTTTTTTTTTTTTTTTCTTTCTTTTTCTTTTCTAGGTGTTTTGAGAATTGTTGCTCCTCTATTCTGCAAGCGCTTTGATTGCTCAAGTAATTGTATGAAGGTTGGTTTTACGCAACATGTATTCCATCATTCTTTTGTCATGGAAGATTTCTCTCTTCCCTCAAATATATCAACATTTTTGCTGGGTTAAAGTTCTGGGTTGGCCTCCATAGTCCCTTAACACATGGGAATACTTTGCAGTCCTGGTTCATGTCTTCCCTTATTGCTTTCATGGTGGTGGAGATAGGTTCAGAGTCAGGTTTTGAAAATACTGCGTAGATGGTGTTCCGTTTGATGATGTGAACTGTTGTTCCTTTTGTAGCCCTTCAAAAGTTTGTCTTTGTTTGGGCATCCTAGCATTTTAACTATGATAGACGTGGGGTGTGATTCTTTAAATCTTATCTGTGCTAGGTGGGTCCGATATGTCTTAAAGCTTGTATGTGTAGGTTTGGTTTTTGTTTCCTAGTTGTATTTGGGGAAATGTTCACATATTATTACTGTGAAGATCTGATAACAATACTATTCATTAGATTCTTCCTCCTTCTTTATTCACTATGATCAAGGTTTGGTCTTTTCATAGTGTACCACGTTTCCTGGTTGTTGCACTTTTTGTGTATTTTTAAATTGTGGTTCATAAGCTTTATTTGAGCCTTTTAATTGCCTCTCTGTTATCTTCCAGGAGTCTGATAATTCTTTGTTCTGCTTCCGTCATTCTACTTCTGAGGCTTCCTCCATTCCTTTCCTCTTTATGTCTTGTATGGGATGTGTAGTCCCCGGAATCGAGATGGGGGTCACGGGTTGTTTTGTTCGCCGGTGGTTATCCTAATTAGTATTTTTCCATTTCCTTTTTGATCTTCTCAATCTCTCTCTTTCTTCGTGGTGCTTCTCAATCTCTTCTTTTTTTTTTTTTTTTTTTTTTTTTTTTTTCCTTTTTCAGTGTTTCTAGCTTCCTTAGTCAGGAGTTTTGGTTTTGTCTCCGCTAGTTTCTTTCAGGAGTTTGTCAATCTGTTCCGTTAGTTCTTTCCAAAGTTTC
>VZQC01006553.1:1464155-1504850 GCA_009823505.1 Rhizomys pruinosus
TGACAACTTGCACAAAACCCATACAAGCTGAATCAGGCAAAAACCTAGCTAAATGTTGGGAAAGGAAAGGGTGCAGGGCCCCAAACCCTAGCTTGAAGAACTATTGGCAACTGCTTTACTGCTGGGTGAGAGATACTAGATCTTCTTTTTTTCTTTTAATTTTTTTTATTAATTTTATTATTTCTGTATTGTGTATGAATGTACTGTCGATGAAGGTTTGTGCACCCGTGTCGTGCTGCAACGCCGGGAGGACGTCAGAAGAGGGTCTTGGATTCCCCCTGAAACTGGGTTCTCCTGGAAGGAGTTAACCCATGGATCGGTTCTCAGCCGCCATGTGGGTGCTGGCGGATCGACCCCGGGTTCTCTGTTAAGAGCGGTCGGCGCCTCTTAACCGCTAGGCATCTCTCCAGCCCCCTAGATCTTCTTTAAGGGAGAGAATCAGGATAGGTTGACTAGAACCCATGTGATGAACAGTTGCCCACTGAGGGGACATCTGGCGTCAAATGTCTTGGCCAGATAGGAACTTAAGGTTAATGAAGCAGAATGCCATGAAATACCCAGGGGTGAGGTTTTTGGGGTATGGTTGGAGAAGGGAGAAGGTCTAAAATTTGATAAGATATTCATATTAAAGTGAAATGCACACACACTCAAATACAGTTTTTCTCAAAATAAAATTCTGCACAGTTTATTCTGCATATTACTCTCATTAAATAATATGTGACTTGTTAAGGTCTAATTTTTAAAATTAAGACTCTATCCATTTCAAAGAAACCAGCCTTCTGTGGATTGATATTCTTTTATGTTTCTTTGTTTCTAATTCATTGATTTCATGCTCGATTTTTGTTTATTTCTTCTGTCTGTTGGGTTTAGGTTCATTTGTTGTTGTCTCTCAAGTGCTTTAACTGCAGTGTTAGATCATTTGTTTGTTCCCGGTATTCTTTTTTTTTCTTTTTTTTTAAACTGTGAGGCTAAATTTACTTAGGCTAAGTATAAATTTCCTTCTCTAGACTGCATTTTAAAAGATGCCCACAGGTTTTGTTGTGTTGTATGTTCTTTTCATTAGTTCCGATTATAAATACTTTATTTCATTCTTTATTTCTTCCCTGACCCATTCATTAACCATAGGATGTGTTTGTTTAGTCTCAATGTGTTCTTGTAGCTAATATTTGGTCTTATTATGGTGTTGACATTGAAGTTTTACTGCAACTGTAGTCTGGATAGCATCATTGAAATTAATTTATCCTTTGTATTTGTTTAGATTTCTTTTGTGTCCCAGTATGTGGTCATTTTGGAGAATGTTCATGGATAACCGGAGTAGAAAATGAATTTTCTTTGGTGTTTGGGTGTGATATTCTGGTAGATGTCTGTGAGTGTCCATTGTTGTACTGTGTATGTTCAGTTCTGATGTCTCTCTGTTTAACTTATGTCCAGTTGATTTATCCAAAGGGGTATTTGAAATCCCCACTACTAGTTGCTGGTATAATCCTGTGTCTTGAAGTCCTGAAGATTATGTTATAAACGTTTGGTTGCACCTGAGAGCAGGCCATAAACATTTCAGGATGTGAATCTTCCATGGTTAGTGTGTTCCTTTGATAAGATTTACATTGGCCCTCTTTATCTCCTCTGATAGACTTGTAGGTCTATTTTGTCTATAATTACTCCTGCTTTCTTTTTGTGTACCATTGTTGGCCTAATACTTTTTTCCCCTCTTTCAACTTTTAAGTTTGTTCCTGTTACTGAGGGTGAGATAATTTTCCTGTAGATAGGCATATAGATGGATTCTGTTTTCCTATTACCCATTCTCCCCAAGTCTATGCCTTATGATTCAGGATATTAGAACCATTTCTTTATTTAAATTCTTTATCTAGAGATGTGTGTTACCTTTTCAACTATTTTTTGTTTGCGCTTCTTGGTCTAGGTTGTAATTTCTTGCTGTTATGCTTTTATTAATATTCTCTTTAGTTGCTTGGGGATAGTTGCTCCTTCCCTGTTTTTGAATTGCTCAAGATTTTCTGAAGTGGTTGGTTTTGACATGTATTCTTTCATTTTCTTTATGTCATCAATATTTCTTTTCTCCTTTAACTATTAATGATATTTTTGCTGGAAAGTAATCTGGTTGGCATCTAAAGTCATTTACAACTGGGAATACTTTAGTCTCATGTCTTCTGGCTTTCATAGTTTGCACGAGAACGTGAGTTATAATTCTGATGGGCTTCCCCTTATATGTAACTTTTTTTTCTCTTGTGGCATTCATTTGTCTTTGTTTTCAGCATCTAGCATATTTACTACTATATGGCACTGGGGATTGTTTTCTGGTCTTTCTAGTTGGTGTCATTGTGCTTACTTGTATATGTATGTGTTTGTATTTTTTCAGTTTGGGGGAAATTTTCTTCTATTATTACTGTTGAATTTCTCTGGGATCAATAATGTTCTCTGGGATCTTCTGTTTTCTATCCCTATGATGGGATTTGGTCTTTTCATAGTTCCACAGTTTCCTGGTTGTTCACTCTCTGGGTTTTTTTTTGTTCTTTTTTTGGGGTTTACATTTCACATCTCTTTTTTTTTCTTTTTTTTTTAATGATGCTTTGTGTTATTTCATACAACATTTTCCATTTCAGTTCAAGCATATTTCCATGTTCAAGTCACAAACCCAACCCCCACCCCATCAAGATTTGTATTCTGCCATAACTGTCATGCATCTTCTTCAGTTTTTTTTCCATTTTTAGCAATAAGTGAATTATGAGTACAAGCATCCTTCATGTAAAACCAATTGCAGGCAGTTGTGCCCAAACCCAAACAGCCCATGGGTCCCACCAGTGCGGGGTGGCAGTTTGTATGTTCAATCCAAAGTTGATCAACTGAGCGTCAGGACTATTCGATGGTTTCACCATCCAACCCAGCTGGTGCCACTACATTCTACCATGCCCACCTCTTCCGCAGATTGTCCCCTAAGCTTAGAAAAGGGCACAGGTGGAGAGAAGCACAACAGTCTACTTTTTCTGGAGCTGTTTTCTTGGAATCTGCTCAATTCGGTTCTGTTTCCTTTCACGGGCTGACCAGTTTGTCCAGGACTAACCTTTCGATCCTACTAATGAAGCACAAAGCAATTAGATATATATAGTATTTAAGCAGTACTAATAGTTCTGGTAGTTTACTTTGGTATAAACACAGAAGTTTGGATGGTACGTTAATCCATGGCAATTACCCTATTTTTTTCTGTTAAATATGACAGGGTCTACTGGGCTTATAACATCTCCTAATCATTAGAGGATGTACGCTTTTGTGGCATCAGCCGTGGTTATTCCTCCAAGGATAGAGCCAACAGCCAATTAGATTTGTGATATTTACAGGCTTAGCTTTGCCCTGCTGACACAGTTATTTCCAGGTTAGGGGTTAAGTATAGCTGGTGGCTGACAGAGGAGTCTTGACTTGACTCAGGAGACCCATATTTTCCTTTATTTGGTTTAGTGGCCCTTGGTAAAACTCTGGACTCCTAGCAGTGATATCTGTACATCTTGTCAGTGTGTTCTCCAATCCACTCTTCCCATGCTTACATCATGTTTTTGACAGCAGGGCCTTACTGCCAATCTTCTTGAGGTATCCCAGTTTACAGAGCAAGGAGCCTTACCTTTTGTGGGGGCTTGGGAATCCCCTGGCCAAAATTCTTCCCTTTGTTAGAAGACCATTGTGATGTCAGAGGCTCCGGTACAAGATATTTTGCTTAAGTTGCATAGCTTAAGGAGACCTTAGTCTTATATTTGGTTCTGATAGAGAATAATCCTTTTCACGTTCCTATGTATATTAGTCCATTTTCAGAAAGCCGTTTTTACTGGTTTTATAAGAGATTTACCTCTATAATAGTCGTCTCCAATTTACAGTTGGAGAAACGGATCCTCATCATCTATTTCTCCATGTTCTATGGGGGGGATGGGTAAGAAAGTCTCTCGTATAAAATCTTTGTCGCCACCTAGACGGTAAATTTCATTAGGGACCTCATTATAAAATAGTTGTTACAAGTAGGATCCACAGATGGGTTTGCTTTTGTCGCAATCTGAGGCTTTTCTTCCTGCAATGTCAGTTCAGATGGGTCAACCTTTCTGTTGGAACTTTCTGGTACATCCGACTCAATGCAAAGCTGTATTTTTCTTTCTCAGCCATTAAGTGGTGACATTTTGACCTGTTGGAACACACAACTCTTTTCCCATAGTTCGTTTACGATTTGAATTGCAATGTTTTTGATGAAAGGTTTCATATCTCTCTGTATCCCTCCCCCTTTTTTTAGGTTTTTGTTTTTTGACCCATGCGTCTCCAGAAGGGACAGTTGTTATTAATACATACTACCGGGTGGGACTTCACGCATAGATTTTATCAAATTCACCTATGCTGTTTGGGTGACTGTATGTGATTAACATGCGGAAGCAAACTTAATTTGTACATTAAATCATATTGAGGTGAAAGAGAATGCTTATTACAAGGGTGATAACTGTACAACAAAAGAGAAATTATAGAGAACTTTGTATGTGCCAATCCCACACTTATTGCTATATAAGATTTTATGAAAAACAAATGTGGACAACAAAAATTTCTATCTCCATTATCTCAGATGCCTTACCGTTTTTATCAAAACCTATAAAACACGTTGTTTTTCATATACACTTCATATTTACTTTACTAAGTCCTAAAACACCATGTACTCTGTAGACATAGTGTCTGGGAAAAATTGGATATTGTTGAACTCACGTCAATTAAATATGCATTAATCGAATCTACTACCCCATGTCCACTCTCCCGACCATAATATCCCTTCCCAATTATTCACTCATTTCAGTCAGTTTTCTGATTGCAGTTCTTTTGTTGTCGTTCTTTTCTTATTGCATCCCTCTCCACTAGACATATTTATATTGGGTTATTGGCACTGCATCACCCTATGAGAGACACCAAAATTTGTCGTTTGTTTTTCTGGGGGACTGTGTTACTTCACTACACACCTGTTTCTATATCCTCCTTTTACCTGCAAATTCATGATGTTGTCCTCTTTACCGCAGCATGAACTTCATTGTAATACATGTACCACATTTTTCTCTATCCATCGTCAGTTGAGTCGCACCTGGGGGTTGGTTCCAGCTGTTGCTATTGTGAACAGAGCTGCATAAACATAGCTGTGCATGTAGCTCTCCAGTACGAAGTAGTAAGACTGTTTCTCTGTGGGTATATACCCAGGAGTGGTATAATGGGTCAAATGGCCGGCTCCATTATTTTTGAGTATTTTAAGGGTTTCTCCACACTGCTTTCCATAGTAGCTGTACAAGTTTACATTACCAACACGCAATGAATGAGTGTTCCCCTTTCCTCACAACCTCTCTAGCACTTGGTATCATTTGTATTACTGAATCCTAGCCAGTCTTATTGGAGTAGTATGATGATATCTCTTTTTTCCCACATAAATTTATTTATTTCTTTATTTTAACAAATCTAGTACCCATGTTCCTGCCCTTTCCCCCACCCAGCCAGAGCTCACTCATTCTGCCAACCTGCTTTTCATCCAGACATGCTGTTTCTCAGACTCTCTAATTCCTGGCTTTGTGAAGTCTCTGTTCAGCTTTTGCTCCATCATTGAGTGGGTCATTTGTTTTCATCTTTTCTTTGTTATTTTGAGTAGTTTAATATTATTCTGGACATCAATGCTTTTTCAGATCTATCTTCAGTTGAAGGTTTCCTCCCACTCGTGGGATTTCTCTACACCTTGCTTGATTGTTTCTTTGATTGTACAGAAGCTTTTGAGTTTGATGAGGGTCCATTTGTCAAATTGTCGACCTTAAAATCTTGTGCCGGCTGCTGTCTGTTAGGAAGTCTTTTCCTACGCCTATTGTCTGTAGTCTGCTGCCAACTTTTTCTTCTATCACCCTTCAGCAGTTTGGGGGTTTCACGTTGAGATCTTTAATCCATTGGAGTGAACTTTTGTACCGGGCGAGAGGCTAGGGGTTTAATTTTATTCTTCTACAAGTAGTGATCCCGTTTTGCCAACCCCACTTGCTGACGATGCTGTTATGTCTTTCTCCCATTGTGGATTCTTGGCCCCTTGTCAAAATATGAGGATGGCTGAAATTGTAGGTGCTCAGATTTGGATCTTCAGTTTTGTCCATCTGGTCAACAGGTGTGTTTTTTGTGCCCGTACCAGGCTGTTTTTTATGACTGTATCCCTGAAGTATAGTTTGAAATCTGGTTGTATAGAGATCCCCTTTGTGTAGCTCTTTTCACTCGGGTTGATTTGTCTATTTGGGGTCTTTTGTTTTTCCAAATGAATTTAAGACTTTGTTTTCCCAAGCTGTTGAAGAAAATCTTGGGGATTTTGATCGGAATTGCATTACTTTATACAAGAGTTTTGGAAAATGGACATTTTTACAATGTTAATTTTCCTCATGACCATGGGAGGTTTTTCCATCTTTTGAGGTCTTTTTCAAATTCTTTCTTTAAGGGCGTTCACAACAGTTCTTGTGTCGGCGGTCTTGGTTGTCTTTGGTTAGGTTGTTTCCTAGGTCTTTATTGTTTTGAGGCTATTGTGCGTGGGAAGGTCTCTTTGAATTCTTTTCTCCAGTTGCTTGTTTTTGGTGTAAAGAAAGGCCATTGACTTTTTTACGGTTACTTTTGTTCTGCCACTTTGCTGAAGCTGTTCATCGTTTCTAGGCTGTTTGGTGGAGGTTTTAGTTTTTTTAGCATCCCTTACGTCAACAATCATGTCATCAGCAAATAGGGATAGTATGACTTCCTCCTTTGCCAATTAGTAACTCCCTTTAATATCCTTTTCTTGCCTCATTATTGCCTCTCGCCAGTGTTTACGCACTATATTGAAGAGTCGTGGTGACAGGGGGCAGCCTTGCCGCAAGTTCCTACCTTTAAAGCGAATGTTTCTGTCACTTCCCCTTTTTAGGATGATACTGGCTGTGGGTTCCCTGTATATGGCTTTGATTACATTCGGGAATGATTCCTCCAGTCCAATTCCTTTAGGACTTTAAAGCATGAAGGCGATGCTGGATTTTGTCAAAAGGCTTTTTTCAGATCAGTTGAGATGATGTGTGGTTTTTGTTGCATCCTTTTATGTGTTTGGTGATGTTTATTGATTTTTCATTGTTGAACCTTCCCCTGCATCTTGTACTGAATCACTTGGTCATGATGGAGACATATTGATGAATAGAGGATGTAGTAACAAGTCTCCAACTAAAAAAAGCCCAGGCCCCAGATGGTTTCACAGCAGATTCCTATAAACCATTTCAAAAAGACCTACAACATTATTACTGAAAATGTTTAGAAGTTATACAATCAGAGGGAATTATCACAAATTCCTTTCTATGAAGCCAACATCCTCTATTACCAAAACTAGCAAAGAGCTCCACTAAAAAAGGGAATTATTATCGCCCATCTACTCATGACCCACAGTGCCAAAATTCTAAACAAGATATGGCAAATCGCATACAGGACCCCACATCAGAAGATCATCCATCCATGACCAAGTTGGATTCAATACTGGGAGGAAGATGATACTAAAGTGTTTTTAATTGCATTTCCTTAATTTTTGCAATGTCGAACCACTTCTTTTTTTTTCTTTTTTTTTTTTTTTGGTCTTTTCAAGGAAGGGTCTAATGTGTAGGAACCTAGGTGTCCTGGAACTCCACTCCTGTAGATCAGGGGCCTTGAACTCACAAAGATCAGCCTGCCTCTGCTACAACGTGCTAGGATTAAAGGCGTGTGCCACCACGCCCACGGCTCGTACACTCTTAAGATGTTCTCGGCCATCTCTAATACCTCCTCTGTGAATTCTTTATTCAGATCTTTGCTCATCTTTGAGTGATTCATTTGTTTTTTCCTTTCCTTCTTTGTTTCTGCAGTAGCGGTTACTTGAGAATTACTAATTAATGAAGGTATGGATGTTGCTTCCTCTCACTTTATTATCCATTTGCGACTTCTAGTCTCTGATTTTGCTCCTCTGGTTTGTTTATGTTTTTATTAGTTTCTTTCTAGGTGCTTTTGAAGAATTGTTGCTATTCTCTTCTGACCTTTGAATTGCTTCAAAGTATTTTATGAAGAGTTGTGTTTTACAGAACATGTATTCCATCATATGTTTTTGTCATGGAAGATTCTTCTCTCTCCTCAAATATAGTCAACATTTTTGTGGGTAAAGTATTATGGGTTGGCCTCCATAGTCCATAACACTGGGAATGCTTGCTCCATGTTCTTCTCCTGCTTCATGGTTTGTTTGCCAGAGTAACAACTTCCTATGAGCATGTTCCCAGTGGCCTGAAAGCCTCTGTTTCCTTATGTTCATGCACCAACCCTGAATCTTTGAAATTCTTTGAAATTCTTATCTGAATTTAATTTCTGGAGTATTTATTAGATTATACAACACAGACTACAAAATTACATATTGAATCTTCTCTAGAGAGGCATCATCCCAAATAATCATGAATTTACTTCATTTTTATGTGTTTTATTCTACAAATGCATATATCTAATCTTAATACTTACCAAAATATATGTAGTAGTCTTACTTCTAGGTAAATAAAGCTGTTTGAAGGCCAAAACATTTAATTGTGAAAGTTGAAAATATTTTACTGTGTCTTAATATATAGGAAATGTTTATAGAGTTGATATTTTGGCATAGTTCTAATGAATTATATACTCAGAGAACTGTCCCTATTGAGGAAAACTGGTTCAAAATCTTTGATTTAAGCTCACTCACACAATTAAAGAAGGGACCAGGAGTCAAAAATGTCTTCTTCTGAGTTGGTTTGCTGTTAAATATTTGGTGAGGCTCCCTTGGATTTGTTAGAGGGCCCAAAGGTCTTTGAGACACTTGGTTCTTTGGCTAACTAGTGCCAGTATCCTGTCAAGATGGACACTTATCTAGGCATTAACTTTTTAGATGCCTGTCTTCTGGCATGCAGACAGACACAAAGCCTCCCACTACATTTTGTTTTTTTGACTCAGTCTTTCTCACTCATGCCAGTGATTCCTCCTGGCCACTCACTCATATAGCATGAACCCAGAAGTCTGAATGAACATCTCTCATTGCTTGTTGGAATTTGTCAGCTAAACTTCCTCAGTGCTGGAGATAACTGGAGCTTTAGCTGTTCTAAGTGTTGATAAGTGTGTTAAGAAGTCGGGTAGGGAAAACTATAAGACCATTGCATTTGGTATTTTTGAGACAGGGTCTCCCTTTAGTCCCAGCTGGCCTGGAGCTCACTCTGTAGACCAGGCTGGCCTTGAACTCACAGAGATCCACCTGCCTCTGCCTCCCAAGTGCTAGGATTAAAGGCTTGTGCCACCACTCCTGGCTAAGAGCATTCTTTTTCTTTTCTTTTTTTTAATTTTTTTTTAGCATTCTTGTAAAATAGAGACCCAGAATGAGTTTTAAATATTACCTTCACATATATCTGCACACACACACAAATTTATATGTATGCACATGTCTATATGTTTAAATATATTGTGTATGATATGTTTAAATATATTGTGCATTATTTACTGAGATTTTTTTTCTTATTACTTGATACCTTTAGCCAACTTAGGAAGGAGGTACAATTGTTTACCTATTCAATAAATAAGGAAACCAAGGCTTAGAGGCCAAGGTCAATGACTAGCAAGTAATGGAATCAAATTGGCTCTACCTGCTTGCTCCAGAGCTTGGTTCTGAAGAACTCACCAAAACATAGATTACGTTATGGGATGACACTCAGGTAGCCATGCAGATGGCAGCTCTCCCATTCTGCTCCACAGCTCTGGGCAAAGAGAAAGATACACTTAAACTTACAGCTCTGTTTTAAAATACTTTGGACTATAAGTATTCCATGTTTTTCATGCTCTTAGGCTCCCGAAGGAAGACAGCACTAGGAAGGGGAAGACATTTCATTTAGTACAGACAGTTCACTGCAAGTCTGCTTTTTATAGGACAATGCTCTACTAACTCATAGTCTCTCCTACAGTGAGAAGAAAGGAGGAAAACATTTATTTAAAAAGGAAAGACTCTTAAAGTCATTGGGAAATGAATAGACTTTTAAAAAGGTTAAAACTTTTCTCCTTTGACATTTTTCTGGGATGTTGATATTTTCTGTGTTGTTTGGTTATGGGTAAGACCTTTTCTGTTTTGCTTTGTTTTTATTTGCCTTAGAAAAATTAAGCCCTTTTGTTTTAGAATATTCCTGCTTTTTTTTTCCATTTTCTAGGAATGTGTATTCTCAAGAAAATATTGAAATACTGTTGTTGATTCAAGGTTAAAATGTAGCTATTGAAGTGATTTACGCAACTCTTCTTTGTTTAAAAATTTCACGTTAGAAATAAATGTATTCCAGGACAGAAAAATGGTTTTCCTATTTTAAAAGAATTTAAGTATTTAATATCTGGAAAAAAATAGTTTCATGATCATTGAAGCCATGTTTATGCATTTTGCTTGAACAATTGCTGGACTGTTTTCATAGGCATAATGGGCCATTCAGGACTACACTCTCCTTTGGTGTAAAGAAATATTAGTATGTTTTACAAAGGAGACAAAAAAAAGCTTGCTTCTGCAGAGTCCAGGGCTAGCATTTCACATTCCTGTGGCTGGTTCCTACATTAATAGTAATAGTCAATCCTTATATTGTGAATCCCTTAAAAAATAAATAGATAAAATTAAAAAAATGGTAATAGTCAATCACAAGGATCCGATTCTGCGGATAACTGCCTGACTGTAATACTCTTGGTTTAAGTTCACAGAAGTCCAGAATTAAGAGTCATAGGGACTTTTAACTGGTTTTTGTCTTCCTAAGAGTAAAACATACTTTATATTTTTATATTTTTCTGCACCCTTTAAAAACATCATTCTGCATTTATAAGAGTATACATTTTGTGTGATGTCCCCCTTGTACATTTGCCCATGTTTTTCTTAGTTTCTCTTTTGCTTTCAGAACATATTGCCACACAAACAATGGCTTCAAAACATTTAACTGATTTTCAGAGTTTTGACAACCATAAGACAAAGTCAGTGTTAACTGAGTTAGTTTCTTCTTAAGGTTCTGATTAAATATTTAACTCATGACTCTTTCTTTGTCAGTTAACCCTCCATTATCTTTGGCTTGTGGACACATCACTTTAATCTCTCTCTCTCCATATTAAGATGAATTTCTCTTTTGAGTACGTCTTTGTCCAAATTTCTTTCTTCAAAAGGCCATGGTGATTAGGTTACAGGTCCCCCACATCCAGTGTGACTTCATATTGAACAGGTATTTTTCTCTTAATTGAAATACTCCTTCCTGGGCAGAAAAGGAGGGTCCTAAGACTTGAGAAGTAAACTTACAAAGCTCAGGGAACTCATGAATATTTCAAGTCATGAGGCCCTTACCCAAAGTTATAAAAGGAGTAAACAGTTGCTGGAGAGAGACTCTGTAGGGAATGCAAAATATTGTTCCTATGACTTTTAAAAATAAGTTTGGTAAGATAAGTTGTAACCTTGAGCACGTATGCCTGGACGGTTTTGTCTCGTGAGAAAGTTTATGCAAGAATGCTTTCTGAGGAGTTATCTCTGGAATGCTGGTACTCCAATAATTTCTCAGGAGACATGTTCTCCAAGAAGGCATACTATAGCAATAGTGTAATCTTGCTCGTGTTTTACTGGACTACTGCATTCTAGCCACTTTACTATTAGTCATTGTTCTATAAATATTCATCTGTGACTCTAACGAGTCTGAGTATAAAAACAGAGTTCTCTGTGTCTTTACTGTTCATGCATGGATAGAGAAATAAACATAAAGACACAACATGCTCCCTAGTTCTTTTTTCTGTGTAATCCTTTCATGTCCTGTGCCTGCCCTTCTGGTGAGATTCTTCAGTGGAGCTGCCAGCAAGTTGGGCAGAGAGCTCCTGAGATGCAGGTTTTGTGAGTCATCACCCATGCAGGGATGAGCTTTTCCATGACAGACCTATCTTTCAGTCACACCTGCTCCTATAGGTAACCCCAATAAATTCACAAGCTAGACTTAAGCATTTCTTTGATATTTCACATCAATTCTTTTATCATGTGGACCTATGAAGATCTCTGTCTCAGTCCACATTCGTAGCTACTGGGAGTTGAACACCAACAAGTCTTCTTGAATAAGATATTTCTGTTTACATGAGCACCCAACAAAATTAGAAGTGAAGTCTTTTTTTTTTTTTTTTTTTTTTTTTTTGGTCTTTTCGAGACAGGTCTCCCTGTAGTCCCAGCTGTTCTGGAACCCTCCTATGTGGACCGGCTGGCCTTGAACGCACAAAGATCGCCTGCCTCTGCTTCCTGAGTGCTAGGATTAAAGGCGTGCGCCACCACACCCAGCAGAAGTGAAGTCTTATACTAGAACGGAGTCCATGATTCAATTGAAAGTCAACAAGGTGCTATTTAATCATTAGTTTTATTATCAAAAGTCTTAAAGGACTACTCTGATATTTTATTTTTTTAGAATATTGACTTGAAGTGGTTCAGATTTAGATTGGCACAAAATAATTTCATGTATCATATAGCGATTTCTTACTACTGGCATTTATTGTAGTAAGATTTAAAGGCTGGTGATTTTAGTGGTGTGAGTAGGTATTAAGAAGACTAGTCAGGCCTCTTGCATCATTTGTGTCCCCAGATGTCCCTTGGTATGAGTACATCCACTGGGGCCCAGTCAGCTTATACAGCATCACTCCCTTAAAGAAGATCAACTCTTCCTTATCTAGCAGTGATCAGCTGCCCAGTATCATTAGCGCAAATATTCCTTGGCTAAGGCTGGGCTTCTTGCCTATAATTCCCCCGTTCTATGTTTTTTTTTTTTTTTTTTTTTTTTGTCTCCTTTGAGTTCGCATGGGTCTTGGCTGTGCTGCCACCATTGCTGTAAGTCATATGATCAAGTTCCCAGAAGCCTTGAAAACTGTTTCCTTAGACTCATTCACCACTCTTGGCTCTTACAGACTTCTTCTACAGTGGTTCCTAAGCCCTGGTTAAGGGAGGTCTAATATACGAGTCCTATTGAGGCACACCAACTCTGGAATCTCTTATTCTCTAGATTTTGGCCAGTTGTGGCTTTCTATGTTAATTTCCCTCTGTTGCATGAGGAAGCTTCTCTGGTGAGAGTTCAGAGATACATTAGTATTCTCTCTACCCCCTATTCCAATATGAGACTTAGGTATACAGGTTTCACTGTAGATGTGTCACCTAAGGCTGGGCATCTCACAGATACTCAATAGGCTTTAATATATATGACAGAATGCATGAAATCCCATGGACGGTGTGGGGGCGCATATAGGGGAAAGTGTCTAAATATTATTATTATTATTATTATTATTATTATCTTTTAAGTCATGTTTATTCAGAGTGCCAGCAGTCTGAGAACATTGGGTTAGCATCCTTCATTCTGCCTTCCATTCCTGTTTCATCTCCAGTCAGCAGATTATATTGGGGTGGGAGCAACAGAAGGGGAAAAGGAAGCCATTCATTTCAGCTCAGTTTTACATTTCTCGTCAGGTGTCAACCACATTTCTGAGATTTGTTATGGTCTGTGCACTCATCCCTCCTATGAATGTTTGAGCTGTACCTCTTTTTATTCAATTTTTTATTTTTTAATTTTATGTGTATTCGGATATTGCCTGCATGTGTCTTAAGTGCACCTGTGTCATGCAGTGCCTGCAGAGGTCAGAAGAGGGCATCAGATCCTCTGACAGATGGTTGTTATCTGCAGGGATGAGTGCTGGGAATCAAACCCAAGTCCTCTTCAAGAACAGCCAGTGCTCTCAACTCCTGAGCCATCTCTCCAGCCCCTTGGGCCATACTTTTTGAAAGTCTGAGTCTAGTTAGTGTCTGCTGGTATCAACATTATGCTTTTCCAGGGGCATCTGGGCTATGGGGAACTTAACTCAGAATAGACAAACCGTTACCAGTGTGTACATACTAAGATTCTATCACATGTGTACAGATACTACTATAGAGACTACAAATGTGTCTTTTTAATACAGAATACACATTTTCCTTACTTGTCCTTTCTGTGCTCAGTTTCCATGCATGGTCATTTGGCTCCATTGCTATAGGCTTGAGGCAAAGCTCCTAAATATTATTAAGATATATTGAGTTAGACACACACACAGCACACAGCACAACACCAGCATGCACCCAGCACGTGGACTTCACCTGTGTCCTGCACAACATCAGCAAGTGAAAGACCAGGTGAACCCCACCTACCTTGGTGCTTTGGGCACCCCTGTGCCCTGTGGAAGCTTGGTATTACCTGGGGCCATCCAACCTTTGGGTTCCAGTGAGTGAGGTGGGCAGAGTTAGACATGCACACAGCACGCAGCACAACAGCAGCATGCACCCAGAACGTGGCATGAGTTGGTCAACAGGGTACTGGGTGCAAGCCAAGGGAGCAACGCCCCTCTCTCAGCCTGGGGGAGCAGTGGTGCAGAGGCTCTAGCAGGTGCAGTATTAGTAATTATATGTGCAGCCCCTTTGAGGCACCAGAATCCAAAGAAAAAAATAAACAATCAAATCCACATGCCAAAGACACAAAGAAAAAAACAACATAGGAAAAGCTCATAATCAATCCACACCAAACTCAACTAACCTTACAGAAGATTCCTACAATGATATCTCTCTGGAAGAAAACCAAGACACAGACATTAGAAAAACAATTGTGGACATATTCAAAAAAATTAGAGAACTAAAGGAAGAGAATGAAAAGCTCAAGAAGGACCAAGAGGGTGATAATGACAAATGGTGGAAAGAACTAAGGGGAGAGATTGAAAAACTCAAGAAGGGCCTACAGAGATATAATGACAAACGTTGGAAAGAACTAAAGGGAGAAAATGACAAACTCCTGAAGGAAGTGGAAATGCTGAAGAGATCCCAGGCAGAAATGAAAAAAGAAAATGACCAACAAACTAAGGAACTACAAGATGAGAATGAAAGGCTCCAGAAAGAACTGGAAAAAAATCTAAAGAAATCACAGGATGAAATGAAAAAGGAAATTGAGCATCCATCCAATCAACAGGAAAAGATGGGGAAAAGCCTCAGAATCATAATAGAAGAAGCATAAAAAAGAATATCAGACCTGGAGGATAACATGGACCAACTAGAATGCTCAAGTAAAGATTATGGAAAAAAAATGAGTGGAACAACCAGGAAATGTGAGACACTATGAAAAGACCAAACCTCCACATCATAGGAATAGAGGAAGGAGAAGGATCCCAAGACAACACTATTGACCAGATATTCAACAGGATAATAGAAGAAAATTTCTCCAACCTGAAAAAAGACAAACCTATACAAATACAAGAAGTGCATAGAACACCAAAAAGACAGGAACAGAAAAGAAGTTCCCTATGCCATACAATTGTTAAAATACTAGATGCTCAAAACAAAGACAAAATACTGAAAGCCACAAGAGAAAAACAACATTACATATAAGGGGAAACCCATCACAATCACAGCTCACTTCTCAGTGCAAACTATGAAATCTAGAAGAAAAAAGAAAAAAAAAGAAAGCTAGAAGAATGTAGACCAAAGTATTCCCAGTACTAAACAACTTTAGATGCCAACCCAGAGTACTATACCCAGCAAATATGTCAATCATAGTTGAAGGAGAAAGAAGAATCTTTCATGACAAGATGAAAGAGTACATGTCTAAGGAACCAACACTTCAGAAAATCCTCGAGGCAATCCAAAGAAGAGAGGAAAGGAGCAACTATCCCTGTATTAGTCACTTTTCTGTTGCTGTGATAAAACACCATGACCAAAGGAACTTATAAAAGGAAGAGTTTATTTGAGCTTACGATTGATGGTTCCAGGGAATCAGAGTCCATTGTGGTGGAGGCATGGCAGCCAGGGCTGGAGCAGCAAGGGTCATATCTCACAATGAGCACAGGAAGCAGAGAGAGCGACTGGAGACTGCAAGGCTTGTTAAACTCACTAAGCCTGCCCCCAGTGACATACTTCCTCTAGCATGGCCACACCTTCTAAGACCTCAAAGAACAGTGCCACCAACTGGAGACAAAATGCCTGAATACTTAAAGCCTATGGGGGACACTCATTCAACCCACCACATTCTACTCCCTGGCCCCCATAGGCACCTGACCATATAAAATGCAAAATGCATTTAGTCCAACCTTAAAAGTCCCCGTAGTCTTTACCAGTTTCAATGCCATT
This sequence comes from Rhizomys pruinosus, assembly GCA_009823505.1. NCBI lineage: Eukaryota > Metazoa > Chordata > Mammalia > Rodentia > Spalacidae > Rhizomys > Rhizomys pruinosus. The sequence goes on from VZQC01006553.1 coordinate 1,480,336, forward strand.
AAAAAGTCTACAGTCCAAAGTCTCTTCTGAGACTCAGGCCAATCTCCTAAACTGTAAGCTCCTGTAAAATCAAAAGACAAATTACATACTCCCAATGTACAGTGCAACCGAATACACATTCCCATTCCAAAAGGGAAAAATAGAGGCATCATGAGGAAATACTGGACCAAAACAAGACTGAAAAGCAGCAGGGCAAGCACCAAGTCCAGTAGCTCCATGTGAAACCTCTGGGACTTGACTTCCAAAGGGCTTAGATGGCTCAGCTCTTCCAGCTTTGCTTGCAACATACATCTCTGGTACCACTCCCTGTATGCAGCTCTGCTTGGCAAATATCTCACAGGTCTGGCATTGTGAATGTCTTCTTGGGGTCTCTGCTGCCAACCAGACTTCACATTCACAGCTTCATGAAATGACCTATGAGGGTCTTCTTTATGCAGGGACACCCCTGCTGCACTCTGCCTGATGTTGCCAGCTCTCTGAAACCGTGGAGGAAGAACTGAAGACCACTTCACTCTTGCAAACTTCATGCCTCTAAAGCCAACACCATGTGAATGAAACTGCCGAGTTTGGCTGCAAGTTTGGGATGGACCCTGGCCTATTTCAACCACATTTGCAACTTTTCTCTGCCCTGAACTTAGAGCAGAAAACTCTTTCAGTATTTTCCTTTCGAAAGTTTGAGGATTAGCTGGGTGTGGTCTTGCCCTGAAGGTACTATTTCTGTTGTTTACTTGTAAATCTCGAGGCCCTTCCTTAATCACTTTAATCTCACTTTTTCCATTGTTTACTTGTAAATAACTAGGCCTCTCCTTAATCATTTTAATCTTCTTATTAAAATGAAACTTTCCTTCACATGCCTTGGCACCACCTTTAATCTTCCTAGTGGGGTTTTCAAATGCAAACTGTACATTCTGCATTTCTTTCTGCCTCATCTGCTCTTCTTCACTGTAGCTCTGTACAATATTCATGATTAATAGCCACACCACCATTTCTACATTAGGCTGTCTTGAAATATCCTCCACCAAAGACATTAGTCCATTGCTTTTCAACTTAGCATCAGGCAAGCATTTGGTCTGTGGGCAAACTGCTGCCAGACTCTATCAAAATATCCCAGTTGCTGCCTAAGTCTATTTTCCTCTGGAACTACATTTTTTTGCAGCAATGCTTTCTTCCAGGCTTCTACTAGAATGGCCTGTTAAGCTCTGCTTACAGTAGTCAACAGCTTTTCTAGCCCAAAGTTCCAAAATCTTACACATTTCTCCAAACATACACATGGTCAGGTTCTTCACAGCCAACAGCCCACTCTCTGGTACCAAATAACGGTATTAGTCACTTTTCTGTTGCTGTGATAAAACACCATGACCAAAGGAACTTATAAAAGGAAGAGTTTATTTGAGCTTACGATTGATGGTTCCAGGGAATCAGAGTCCATTGTGGTGGGAAGCATGGCGGCTGGGGCTGGAGCAGCAAGGGTCACATCTTGCAATGAGCACAGGAAGCAGAGAGAGTGACTGGAGACTGCAAGGCTTGTTAAACTCACTAAGCCTGCCCCCAGTGACATACTTCCTCTAGCATGGCCACACCTTCTAAGACCTCCAAGAACAGTGTCACCAACTGGAGACAAAATGTCTGAATACTTAAAGCCTATGGGGGACACTCATTCAAACCAACACAATCCCTAAGCAATTAAAGACAGAAAACAGCAAAAACATAATAGAGTAAATACAAACCTATACCAAGAATGCAAACAAAAAATAAGGTAAAAGGAAGCAATACACATCGCTCAATATTAACCTTAAATACTAATGGTCTAAACTCCCCAATCCAAAGGCCTATACTGGGAGAGTGGATAAGGAAACTGAATCCTTCTATATGCTGTCTACAAGAAACCCATCTCACCAATAAGGACAGACACCACCTTAGGGTGAATGATGGAAAAAATATATTCCAAGCGAAAGGTACCAAGAAATAAACCAAAGTGGCTATTCTAATATCAGACAAAATAGATCTCAAAGTAGAATTAATCAGAAGAGACAAAGAGAGCCATTACATCCTTGTCAAAGGAACAATTAACTACGCAGACTTCACAATCCTAAATTTCTATGCACCAAACTCTGATGCACCTAAGTTTATAAACACAATTCTGCAGGACCTCAAGACACAGATTAATCCTAACACACGAATAGTGGGGGACTTCAATACCCCACAGATCAACAGGACAAAAAATAAACAGAGAGACATCAAAACTGAACAATACAATACAGAAAATGGGCCTCACAGACATCTACAGAATATTCCACCTCAATTCTAGAGAATATACTTTCTACTCAGCACCTCATGGAACATTCTTCAAAATCGACCACATACTGTGACACAAAAGAAACCTCAACAAATACAAAAGGACTGAAATTATTCCATGCATTCTATTCAGACCACAGTGCAATAAAGCTTAATATGAACACCAGGATAAGTCCAGCTACCTAAAAGAGCACATGGAGACTAAACAACATAATCCTGAACAATGAATGTGTCAAGGAAGAAATAAAGAGTGAAATACAAGCATTCATGGAACCAAACGAAAAAGACAATACAACACAATAAAACTTGTGAAATACTTTAAAAATAGTCTTGAAAGGGAAATTTATAGCCCTAAGTGCTCACATTAAAAAAAAGAGTAAGGGAACAAATAACGGATCTAATATTGCAGCTAAAAACACTTGAGAGATAACAACAAATGAACCATAAACCCAACAGACAGGAAGAAATAACAAAAATTAGAGCAGAAATCAATGAAATAGAAACAAAGAAAATAATACATAAAATCAACGAATCCAAAAGTTGATTCTTTGAAAAGATAAACAAAATAGACCTCTATCCCAGTTAACAAAAGAAAGAGCAACTCCAAATCAATAGCATCTGTGATGAAAGGGAAACATCACAACAGATAAAGAAAAGATCCAGACAATCACACAAGAATACTTCAAAAACCGATACTTTACTAAATTTGAAAATCTAAGAGAAATGGATGAATATCTGAAATCCTGGTATTCGCCACAGTTTAACCAAGAAGAGATTGAGAGCAAACAGACCCATAATACTTGAGGAAATTGAAGATGTGATAAAAACAAACCTACCAACTAAAAAAATCCCAAGCCCAGATGGTTACACAGCAGAAATCTATAAAGCATTTAAAGAGGTATTACAACCACTGCGACTCAAACTTTTCAGAAGGATACAGACAGAGGGAAATATCCCAAATTCCTTCTATGAAGCCACCATCATTCTCATACCAAAACCAGGGAAAGACACAAACAAGAAAGAAAACTACAGTATCATATCATTAATGAACACAGATGCAAAAATTCTCAACAAAATACTTGCAAATCGCATACAGACCCACATCAAAAAGATCATCCATCATGACCAGGTTGGATTCACACCAGAGATGCAGGGATGGTTCAACATATGTAATTCAATAAATATCATAAAACACATAAATGGACCTAAAGACAAAAACTGTACAATCATCTCAATTGATGCAGAAAAAGCTTTCAACAAAATCCAGCATCCCTTCATGCTTAAAGTCTTAGAGGGAATTGGACTGGAGGGATCATTCCTCAATGTAATCAAAGCCATATACAAGAAACCCACAGCCAACATCATCCTAAATGGAGAAAAATTGGAAACATTCCCCTTAAAGGCAGGAACACAGCAAGGCTGTCCACTATTGCCACTCCTCTTCAATATAGTGCTTGAAATGCTTGCTAGGGCAATAAGGCAAGAAAGTGAAATTAAAGGAGTACTAATTGGAAAAGAGGAAGTAAAACTATCCCTTTTTGCAGATGATAGGATAGTTTACCCAAGGGATGCTAAAAACTGCACCAGAAAACTCTTAGAAATGATCAAAAGTTTCAGTAAATTGAGGGATACAAAATAACCCTAGGAAAATCAGTAGCCTTCCTTTACACCAACAATAAGCAACTGGAGAAGGAATATAAGGAGACCTTCCCAATCACAATAGCCTCAAAAAATAAAATACCTAGGAATAAACCTAACCAAAGACACCAAAGACCTCTAGAACAAAAATTTTAAAACCGTGAAGGAGATTGAAAATGACATCAAAAGATGGAAAGACCTCCCATGCTCATGGATTGGAAAAATTAATATAATAAAAATGTCTATTCTACCCAAATTAATATACAGATTCAATGCAATCCCAATCAAAATCCCCATGAGCTTTTTCACAGACTTAGAAAAAAANACCACTCCCTGTATTGCAGCTCTGCTTGGCAAATATCTCACAGGTCTGCAATTGTGAATGTCTTCTTGGGGTCTACTCTCTGCCAACCAGGCTTCACATTCACAGATTCAATGCACATGACTATCGGGCTTCTTTATGCAGGGAATCGTCCTGCTGCACTCTGCCTGGATGTGGCTCTCTTGAAAACCTGGAGGAAGAACTGAAGACCACTTCACTCTTGCAAATTCATGCCTCTAAATCAGCACCCACATTGAATGAAAACTGCCGAGTTTGGCCTGCAAGTTTGGGATGGACCCTGGTCCTATTTCAACCACATTTGCAACTTTTCTCTGCCCTGAACTTAGAGCAGAAAACTCTTTCAGTATTTTTCCTTTCGAAAGTTTGAGGGATGCTGGGTGTGGGTCTTGCCTGAAGGTCCTTTTCTCATTGTTTTACTTGTAAACCTCAGGCCTTTCTCTATCATTTTTATCTCACTTGTTTCCACTTGTTTTACTTGTACAAACTAGGCCTCTCCTTTCATCATTAATCTTTTATTAAAATGAAACTTTCCTTCACATTGCCTTGGCACAACCTTTAATCTTCCTAGTGGGGACTTTTCCAATCCAAACTGTAATTCTGCATTTTCTTTCTGCCTCCATCTGCTCTTCCCTCACTGTAAGTCTGTACAATATCCGCATTAATAGCCACACCACCATTTCTACCTTAGGCTGTCTTGACATCCTCACACAAAGACATTATCCTTGCTTTCAAACTAGCTCAGGCACGCATTTGGCTGTGCGGGCAAAACTCTGCCGACTCTACAAAATTCCCAGTTGCGCCTAAGTCTATTTTCCTCTGGCAACTCCATTTTTTTTTGCAGCCGCCATGGTTTCTCCAGGTTCCTTAGAATGGCCTGGTTAAGTCTGCTTACCAGTAGTCAACACTTTTCTCGCCAAAGTTCCAAAATCTTACACATTTCCTCCAAACCACACATGGTAGGTTCTTGCACAGCCAACAGCCCACTCTCTGGTACCAAATACGTGTATTAGTTACTTTTCGTTTGCTGTGATAAACACCACCATGACCAAAGGAACTTATAAAAGACAAGAGTTTTTGAGCTTACGATTGGATACGGTTCCAGGGAATCGAGTCCATTGTGGTGGCAGCATGGCGGTGGGGGCTGGAGCAGCAAGGGTCACATCTTGCATGAGCACAGGAACAGAGAGAGTGGACTGGGAGATGCAAGGCTTGTTAACTCACTAAGCTGCCCACAGTGACCATACTTCCTCTAGCATGGCCACACCTTCTAGACCTCCAAGAACAGTGCACCAACTGGAGAGCAAAATTGTCTGAATACTTTTAAAGCTATGGGGGACACTCATTCAAACCAACACAATCCCTAAGCAATTAAAGACAGAAAACAGCAAAAAACATAATAGAGTAAATACAAAACCATACCAAGAATGCAAACAAAAAAATAAGGGTAAAGGAAGCAATACACATCGCTCAATATTAACCTTAAATACTAAGGTCTAATACTCCCCACTCCAAAGGCCTTACTGGCAGGTGGATTAGGAAATGAACCTTCTACTATGCTGTCTACAAGAAACCCATCTCACCAATAAGGCAGACACATCTAGGGTGAAATGATGGAAAAAATATATCAAGCGAATGTTACAAAAAAACACCAAAGTGGCTTATTCTATTATCAGACAAAACTAGATCTCAAGTTAGAATTAATCAGATGAGACAAGAGAGGGCCATTACATTCCTTGTCCATAAGGAACAAATTTAACTACCAGGACTTCACAATCCATAAATTTCTATGAGCCACCAAACTCTGATGCACCTAAACGTTTATAAACACTCTATGCAGGACCTCAAGACACAGATTAATCCTAACACACGAACATAGTGGGGACTTCAATACCCCACTAATCCTAGATCAAACAGGACAAAAAAATAAACAGAAGACCACTCAAAACTGAACCCATACAATCAATGAAAATGGACCTCACAGACATACTTACAGAATATCTCACCCAACTTAGAGAATATACTTTCGTACTCAGCACCTCATGGAACATTCTTCAAAATCGCCCACATACTGGACACAAAAGAAACCTCACAAAATCAAAAGGATGAAATTATTCCATGCATTCTATTCAGACCACATGCAATAAAGCTTAATATGAAACCAGAGATAAGTCACAGCTACCTAAAGAAGCATCATGGAGACTAAACCAACATCACTCCTGAACAACTAATGTGTCAAGAAGAAAAAAAAGATGTGAACAATACAAAGCATTCATGGAACCAAACGAAAAAAGACAATACAACACAATAAAACTTCTGAAATACTTTAAAAATAGTCTTGAAAGGGGAATTTATAGCCTCTTAGTGCTACATTAAAAAAAAGAGGTAGGGAACAAATAACGGATCTCAATTGCAGCTAAAAACACTTGAGAGTAACAACAAATGACCATAAACCCAACAGACAGGAAGAAAGTAATAACAAAAAATAGAGCAGAAATCAATTGAAATAGAAAACTAAAAGAAAATTATACTAATATCAACGAATCAAAAGTTGATTCTTTGAAACATAACAAAAAAATAGACCCTATCCCAGTTTACAATAAAAAAAAAAAAAAAAAAGCGAAACTCAAAATCAATAGCATTTGTGATGAAGGGGAAAACCTCACCAAGAGACAAGAAAAATAGATCCAGAGAATCATATGGGGAATACCTCAAAAACCTATTACTCCATAAATTTGAAAACCTAAACGAAATGGCTTGAATATTATAATCCTGGGCCAACAAATCAAAAATCTTAACCAAGAAGAGATTGACACGTTTAAATGCCCACAATATTGATGGAAAATTGAAGAGTGAATAAAAACCTCCCAACTAAAAACACCAGGCTCAGATGTTTCTCAGGGCAGAAGTCTATAAAACCACTTAAAGGAGGTTAGTAATCATTGCCTACTCAACTTGCAGAAGTGATACAAACAAAGGGAGATTCTGCCCACACTCCTGTCAATAAGCCAGCATCCTCTCTATCCAAAAACATGGGCAAGATACAAGCAAAAAAGACAGCTATAGACCCATCTCACTATCGAACACGATGTTAACAATTGCAGACATAAGATACTTGCAAATTTCATACCAAGCCCACATCAAAAGATCATCCATACATGAACAAGTGGATGTCAGCCCAGAGACCAGGGATGGTTCACAATATAATCAACTTGAACTACATAAAAATACCATAGAAAGACGACTGAAAGACAAATAATACAGTGATTCATCTCAATTGATGCAGAAGGAAAAAAGCCCTTGGTAAGACCAGCAATCCTTTCATATTAAAAGTCCTAGAGGGAATGAACTGACAGGGAACGTTCCTCAACATGATCACAAAGCCATATATATTAAAACTCCACTGCACAACTCTATTTAACAATGGAGAAAAAATTTGTAATCATTTGCTTAAAGGTGGGAACCTGGAAGGCTGCCCTTTTCACCACCTCCTCTTCAACATAGTGATTGCAGTTGAAAACACTTGCTAGGGCAACTAAGACAAGAGACGGAAATTAAAGGCGTATTAACTCAGAAAAGAATCAATTAAAAGAATTAAGCTATCCCTTTTTTGCGATGATATGATTATTTTACCTAAGGGAGCTTAAAAATCTCCACCAGTTAAACTTAAATAAATGATTAAGAGTTCGACAGTAGAAATGTCAGGATACAAAATCAACCTTGGAATAAACGCCAGTAGCATTTTTCTTACACCAAAAATAAAACAAGTGGAAGATGGGTATAAGGAAGCTCTACCCACCCCCAAAGCCTCACAAATCATAAAATACCTGGGAACAACCTACACAAATACAAAGATCTCTACAAAAATTTCAAAAAACCCCTGAACGAATGGAGAGATTGAAAGACATCAAAATATCGGAAAGGCGGATTTACTACGGCGGAGAGGCAATTACAGACCCTGAGCCGACGACCTGATGCTTAAACATGGGAGGATGTATTTGAGACCACACAATGCAAAGTGTACAGATGGGTCCTCTGGAAGCCAGAGTAGTGTTACCAATGGCCACCTTCTACAACCAATAAAGCAAATATGGGTGCTCCCTATGAGTCATAGCAAGACTCCACTGTCAGCACCAGCTATCCCTCACTGCCTGGAAGATACGTGCAGCAGATAGGGCAGCCATGTGCCTGCTATATCCCAAACTAAGGTTGCATGTGGCTCCCTTGGGGTAGAAATAACCCAGGTCGGCTGAGCCCACAATCGGACCTAATCGCACTCAGGGTAGGAGAGCTATAAGCCACAGTACGAGACCCTGAGTCATGATTAACAGGGGGAAAAATGGTGAATTCAGTGGATTGAACATATCCTAAACATACGTGCCTATGCTAAAGTAACACTACCATAAACTATTTAGTGCTGCTTAATTAACCTTATATATCTAATTTGCTGTTCCTTCATTTAGTAGGATCGAAAGGTTATTCCTGAGCAAACTGTCAGGCCCCATGAAAGGCAAACAGCCAGAATTGACCAGAGTCCAAAGTCAAACAGCTCCAGAGAGAGTGGCTGTTTTGACTCTCATCATCCACCTGTGCCCCTTTTCTAAAGCCTAGGAAACAACCTGCGAAGTCCGGGGGGCGTGGTTGAATATAAGGGCTGCGATTGGGGTGAATGGTGAAACTACAGGCACATGTATGTCTGGACACTCATTGATCAACTTGACATTGAACAAAACAACCTGTCACCCCCCAACTGGCAGGTGGGGCTGAGTTTTTGGGCACAACGCCTGCAAGATAGGTTTTGATGAACGGATGCTTTATATGCTCATATAGTAAAAAAAAATGAAAAAAAAAAACTGAGAGATAAGATGCAGGACAGTTATGGAGAATGCATCGACGGTGGATGCGGTGGGGGGTGGGGGGGGAGGGGAAAGGGAAATAAGCCTGAACTGAATTGGAAAAAATGTATGAAATGCACAAAGTATCAATAAAAACTAATTTAATTAGAAAAAAAAAAAGATGGAAAGACCTTCCATGCTCATGGATTGGGAAAATAAATATAGTAAAAATGTCCATTTTACCCAAATTGATATACAGATTCAATGCAATCCCAACCAAAATCCCCATGAGCTTCTTCATAGACTTGGAAAAAAATCCTTAAATTCATATGGAAAAACTAAAGAACCTGAATAACTAAAGCAACCCTGAGTGAAAAATGCAATACAGGGGGGATTGCTCTACCAGACTTCAAACTATATTACAGGGCCATAGTCATAATGTTCTGGCACAAAACAGACCTATTGACCAATGGAACAAAATTGAAGATCCAAACTTGAACTCATACAATTTCAGCCACCTTATATCCAACAAAGGGGCAAAAAACCTCAATGGAAGAAGGATAGCATCTTCAGCAAATGGTGCTGACAAAATTAAATCACCATTTGTAGAAGAACAAAATTATACCCCTACCTTTCACCCTGTACAAAAATCAACTCCAAGTGGATCAAAGATCTCAACATGAAACCTGAACCCCTGAAAGTGATAGAAGAATAGGTTGGCAACAACTTACAAGACGTACATGTAGGAAAAGACTTTCTAAATCAGACAGCAGCTGCACAGGAAATAAGGTCAACAGTCAACAAATGGGACCTCATCAAACTCAAAAGCTTCTGTACCATGAAAGAAACAAGGAAGTGAAGAAAAAACCCACAGAGTGGGAGGAAATCTTCACCAGTGATACAACTGACAGAGCATTAATGTCAAGAATATATAAACTACTCAAAAAACAAAGAAGTAAGAAAACAAATGACCTGAACAGAGACTTCACCAGTGAGGAAGTAAAGATGGCTGAGAATGTTTAAGATGTTTAACATCTTAAAAAGTGTTAAACATCATTAATAATTAAGGAAATGCAAGATCAAAACCACTCTCAGATATCATCTCACTCTGATACATCTAGTTAAGATCAATAAATCAAAAGACACCAAATGCTACAGAGGTTGTGGGGAAAGGGAACACTCATTCACTGCTGGTGCTAATGTAAACTTGTACAACCATTATGGAAAGCAGTGTGGAGAACCCTTAAAAGACTCAAAATGAGCCTACCACCTGACCCAATCATACCACTTCTGGGTATATACCCAAAAGACTAACCTAGTGCAATGATACATGCACATCCATATTTATTGCAGCTCTCTTCACAATAGCAAAGAGCTGGAACCAACCAAAATGCCCCTCAACTGATGAGCGGATGACTAAAATGTGGGACATCTACACACTATTCAGCGGTAAAGAAAGATGACATCATGAACTTTGCAGGTAAAAGGATGGAACTTGAAGCCATTATGCTAAGTGAAGTAACAGTAAAAGTCCCAGAAAAACAAACAGCAAATGGTTTCCCTCATTTGAGGATGCTAACACCAAATCCCTAGATGAAAGGCAAGATGAACAACATTATTGTTATATTTCTGTTTATCTGAAAGCAACTATGTTGTTATAATGTAAATCTCTTAATGGGCTCTAGAATCAATCCACCACTTATTTTCAGACTCTGTAATTACTATATATGGGTAGAGAATATATATCCATATTTTAGAGTAATATAAAATTAATGGAGGAAAATGTGAATTCCTAAACCAAAAAAAAAAAAAAAAAAAGACTGAGAGAAAGATGGCAGGATAGTTATGGCAGAATGCATGATCTGTGGAGGTGTGGGGGAAGGGAGAAGGAACTATGCCTAACCTGAACAGAAAAATGTCTGAAATACACAAAACATCAATAAAAGCACTAAAAAAGACATATTATATAAAATAAACAATTCACTAAAAATATACATTGAAAAAAACATAGGGGATTCAGAGACAGCTGCTCTTACAGAGGACCAAGGTTCTATTCTCATCACCAACATGACCGCTAGCAATCATATATAACTCTAGTTCCAGGGGATCCAATGTCTCATATAAAACTCTAGTTCCAGGGGATCCATTGTCTCATATATAACTCCAGTTCCAGGGGATCCAATGTCCTCTCTGGCCTGTGAGAACATTGCAAGCATAGGTACTTGTCTGTGAGGGATTTTCTTGATTGTTGAGTGATGTGGGAGGGCCCATCCCATTGTGGGTGATGTCACCTCTGGGAAGGTGGTCCTGTGTATAAGAAAGCAGGCTGGACATGGGCCAGAGGAGTAAGCCAGTAAGCAGCATTCCTCCATGGCCTGTGCTTTAGCTCCTGCATCCAGGTTCCTGCCCTGAATTCTTACCTTGGGCTCCCTCAGTGAAGATCTGTGACTTGGGAGATGTAAAAAAATAAACCTTTTCCTCCCCAAGTTGGTATTAGTAGAGTGTTTTGTCACAACAATTGAAAGCAAACTAGAGCAGTGTAATTATATACATGCCAGCAAAACACTCATACTCATAATATAAAAATAAAATTTAAAAAGAATATCAATCAGGGTGTATATGTGTCCAGATCCTAAACTTGGAGTTTTAATCACCAAGTTTGCTTGAGGAAATTGAGGATGATCCTTAAGACAATCCAGTCTTGGGAGGCTGGGGATTGGTTGGCACTGAGAACACATGGTGACTTCACTCTTGGGCAGTGTTAATCACATCTTCAACCCTGAGGAAGCTGGGGCATGTAGTGAACTGCATGAGGAATGGAGGTCTGCATACTAGGGTCTATCATTTGGAAACACAAAAAAATAGAACAAGTTTGGAGGGTTCCATTGGCTTAAGGGTTGGGACAAGAAAAGACAGAGTATACCCTGTAAACAACTTACTGAAAACAGGAGGAAAACCATTCCCAGTCTGGACCCTCCATAGCATAGGAGAAGACTCATTGTCACTGGGATGCTATTGATAAACTGTGACTTGCTTGATGAAGGGAAGGAAGCATCAAGTACAACTTTCTTCTGCTTTGTATGGAGTCATATTTCCATACATTAGGAGTTGAGGGCAGTTAGCTGAATGTTTGATGGAGAAATTTCCCCATATGTGGGGGAGGGTTGAGCTAAGGAAAGAGTTTCATTTAAACGGAATGGACTGGCTCTGGAATGAATGCAACTCTATGAACCTTGTAACATTTTATACGATATTTCACATAAACTTTTTTAGAGATTATTGTTTTTAGATGAAAGTCCACAAGCTTCAACTGACAAAGGCATCCATGACAGAGAAGATTTGAATATCCAATTCCTAAGAATGTATGAGGTCACTCTCCCTTTCCAATATGCCATTACTTTCCTGACCTAATCTTTGTGTGATATTGAGTTAAGTGAACTCTACGGAATTTATTTCACAAAAGGTTTTACTTCACACAGTTTGTTTTCCTACCTGGAATTTCTACCTCTTCCTAGATCTTTTCCATAGTCCTAATTCCCACAGGCTTCTCAGATGTCATACCCTAAATTCCTTCTCCTTGACATTTCCCACCTAAAGTATGTTATCTTCTGGATATTCTCTTCTTATCTCTGTACACTTCCTCCAAGACCCTGATTAAAATATGCACCCAATTTACCTTTAATCTATTTTCCAAAGGAATCCTATGTACTTTGTCTCCTTTCAAATTCGAAGTGGCTTTGTAGATGTCCAGGGGAACATTTTACAATGCAAATTTCATGGAGAAACACATTCTAATGTGGGTTAGAGTTATAGAATCATGATTGAAAAATATTTTATATATTATTTTTATTTTATGTGTATGAGTGTATTGCCTGAATGTATTTAAGTGCACCCTGTTGTGCAATGCCTTCAAAGGTCAGAAAATGGTTCCTCTGGAACTGGAGTTACAGATGGTTGTTATTCACCATATGGGTGCTGAGAATCAGACCCAGGTCCTCTGTAAAAGCAGCCAATGCTCTTACGTGCTGTGCTAGCTTTCTAACCCCTGAAATCATAATCTTGAAAGACATTTCATGATACAAATTTTCAGATGTGTTTGCAATTGTTTTGGTTAATGAAATCAGTGACTGCAAATAATTAGAACTTAATTTACCTTTGCAAAATAAGTGAAATTCCTTTTAAGAATATGATATCCAGATATTACCAACTAGTAATGGAAATCGTAAACTAAAATGGAATATTGGGACAAATTCTTTCCTAATTCAACATGAAAAAATAGAAGTATACAAAATATTTCTCGATACAAATTTTTACTTTTCTGAGCACAGTGAATTATATAGGTACCTCACATTGAATAATTTCAAGTTTAATACATGTTGTCTCTCAGAAGTGTGCATTCAAAAATGGTCATGAAAGACTGACTTTATGCTGTTCCTTGACAAGTTTCAGTGGCTGAGCTATTGTGTGTCTGTCTGAAAGACAGATATATACCTAAATATCCAGGACTTTCATATACTAACTTCTTAGACTTTCATATTCATTTAGATAGGACAGGTGATTCTTTGCTGTTCTTATCTGAATTCACTTTTCTTCTTCTTCAGCAGTTCTTGGAAGAAAAGGGTCAACCATGAAGGATTTGACTTTTCATCCAGGAAAATTATTAAGCTTAGGATGTAGTTCCTGATATGACATTTCACTTTTAGCAACAGAAAGTTTGTTTTCTACTGATTATTTTCACTTCATATAAGATACATTATAAATGCATCAGAAATAGGCAGATTGGAGCCTGATTACCCAAAGAGTGTTTCACAAAATACTTTTTTCCAGTTCATTGCTTTAAGAACTATCCTGAATTTTCAGTCAAATGAAGCCTAAACTAATTGTATAATTTGCTTAGATTATAGCGCTACCTGTGGATTTCTAGATTTTATAAAATATTTTTAGAGTAAAATTTATGATTACTTATTTATTCTTGACTGAATAGCCCTCAGGCAATATAAAGAATTATATTCAGCATCTGCAGCCCCTAGCCTCCAGTTACCACCATTGTACTCTGATCCTATCACTTGAATTACTTCTTTGGAGTGAATTCCCAGTGTTATAAAATTTTAAGCACATTATACATATTTCTTTTTTTTAATTAGTTTTTATTGATGCTTTGTGCATTTCATACATTTTTTCCAATTCAGTTCAGGCTTATTTCCCTTTCCCTCCCCCCCACCCCCACCCCATCCCAGATCATGCATTCTGCCATAACTGTCCTGCATCTTTCTCTCATTTTTTTTTTTCATTTTTAGCTATAAGTGATAATCCATGAGTACAAGCATCCTTCATGCAAAACCTATCTGCAGGCTGTTGTGCCCAAACACCTACAGCCCCACCATCCAGTGGGGGGTGACAGGTTGTTTGTTCAATCAAGTTGATCAAATGAGTGTCCAGACTACATTGCTGTAGTTTCACCATTCACCCCAATCGCAGCCCTTACATTCTACCACGCCCCCTCTTCCGCAGGTTGTTCCCTAGGCTTAGAAAAGGGGCACAGGTGGATGAGAGGTAAAACAGTCCACTCTCTCTGGAGCTGTTGACTTGGACTCTGGTCAATTCTGGCTGTTTCCTTTCATGGGCTGACAGTTTGTCCAGGAATAACCTTTCGATCCTACTAATGAAGAACAAGCAATTAGATATATAGGTATTTAAGCAGCACTAATAGTTATGGTAGGTTACTTTAGCATAGACACATGTTTGGATATGTTAATCCATGAATTACAATTTTCCCCCCTGTTAAATATGACAGGGTCTTACTGTGGCTTATAACATCTCCTAACCTGTAGAGGATGTAAGCTTGTGGCATCAGCCATGGGTTATTTCTCCAAGGGGAGAGCCAATAGCCAATTAGATTTGGGATATACAGGCACATGGCTGCCTCTGCTGCACAGTATTTCCAGGCAGGTGAGGTGTAGCTGGTGCTGACGGTGGAGTCTTGCTTGACTCAGGGAGACCCATATTTGCTTTATTGGTTTAGTGGCCTTTGGTAACACTCTCTGGCATTCCAGAGGCCATCTGTACACTTGCATGTGTGGTCTCAATACATCCCTCCCATGTTAACGTCAGGTCTTCGGCAGCAGGGTCTTATTGCCTCTCCTCCTGTAGGTATCCCAACTTAGAGGCAAGGAGCCCTTACCTTTTGTGGGGCCTTGGATCCCCTGGCCAACATCCACCTGGTAGAACAATCCATTGCTGATGTCAGAGCTCCTGTATTAATATATTTTGCCTGAGTGCATAGCCCTAGGACTTTAGTATTATATTTGGTTCTGAACAGAGAGTAATCCCTTCCACAGTTCCCATGTCTAGTAGTCAATTAAAGAAAGCAGTTTTACCGGTTTTATAAGAGATTACCTCTACAATAGTTGTCTCCAATTTACAGTTGGGGAGCGACCTCATCATTGTCATATTTCTCCTTGTTCTATGGGTGGGAAGGCAAGGAAGTCTCTCATATCAGAACCTTTGTGGCACCTAGAAGGTAAGTTTCATTAGGACTCATTATAACTAGTTGTTACATGTAGGATCCACAGAGGGGTTCGATGTTTATGGCAATCTGAGGCTTTTCTTCCTTTGAATGTTCAGACGGGTCAGCCTTTCCGTTGCCACTTTTTGGTACATCCTACTCAATGCAAACCTGTATCTTTTCTTTCTCAGCCGTTAAGTTGGTGACGTTTTGTCCTGTTGGAACAAACAAATCTTTTCCCATAGTTAGTTTTAAGATTTGAATTGCAGGGGTTTGATGAAAAGGTTTCATGTCTTTCTGTATCCCCCCCCCTTTTTTTTAGCGTATGAGTCTCCAGAAGACAGTTGTATTATACATGACTATAGGGTGGAGTCAAGGCACAGATTTCATCAAATTCACCCATGTTGTTTTGGGTGACTATATATGATTAACTTGGGAAGCAAACTTAATTTTTACGTTAAATCATCTTAAAGAGAATGCTACAAGGTGATACTGTACAACAGAGAAATTATAGAGAACATTTGTATGTGTCAATCCCAAAGTTCTTGCTCTACAGATTTTATGTAAAGCAAATGTGGGCAACAGCGAATTATATCTCCATTTAATTCAGATGCATTACCATTTTTATCAGATTCTGTAAACCAATGTTGTTTAATATACACATGTTTACTTTTACTTTTACTAAGTCCTAAAACACCATGTGTCCTGTAGACAGTGTCTAGGCGAAACTGGGTACTTGCTGAGCTCACGTCAATTAAATATGCCTTAATCGAATATACACCCGTGTCCCTCTCCCACCCATCCCCCCTTTCCAATTCACCATTTCAGTCCATTTTCTGATGCAGTCTTTCTGTTGTTCTTTTACTATGCCTCCCTCTCCATGAGAAATATTTATATCTGGGTTGTTGGTACTAGCATCCACATATGAGGGACACCATTTGTCGTTTGTTTTTCTGGGACTGTGTTACTTCACTTAACATAATGTCTTCCAGCTCCATCCATTTACCTGCAAATTTCATGATGTTGTCCCTCTTTACTGCTGCATAGTATTCCATTGTATACATGTACCACATTTTCTCTATCCACTCGTCAGTTGAAGGGCACCTGGGCTGGTTCCAGCTTTTTGCTATTGTGAACAGAGCTGCAATAAACATAGCTGTGCATGTATCTTTGCAGTAAGTTGTGTCTTGTGGGTATATACCCAGGAGTGGTATGACTGGGTCAAATGGAAGGCTCATTTTGAGTCTTCTAAGGGTTCTCCACACTGCTTTCCATAGTGGCTGTACAAGTTTACATTCCCACCAGCAATGGATGAGTGTTCCCCTTTCCCCACAACCTCTCCAGCACTTGGTATCATTCATGTTCCTGATCCTAGCCAGTCTTATTGGAGTAAGGTGATATCTCAGAGTGGTTTTAATTTGCATTTCCTTAATTATCAGAGATGTTGAACACTTCTTAAGATGTTTCTCGGCCATCTCTAACTCCTCCTCTGTGAAGTCTCTATTCAGATCTTTGCTCCATCTTTTGAATGATTCATTTGTTTTCTTTCTTCTTTGTTTTTTGAGTAGCTTGTATACTCTGGAAATTAATGCTTTGTCAGATGTATCTGCTGTGAAGGTTTCCTCCCACTCTGTGGGTCTTCTCCTCACTTCCTTTATTGCTTCCTTTGATGTACAGAAGCTTTTGAGTTTAATGAGGTCCCATTTGTCAATTGTCGATCTTATTTCTTGTGCAGCTGCTGTCTGATTTAGGAAGTCTTTTCCTACACCTATGTCTTGTAGTCTGCTGCCAAGCTTCTCTTCTATCACCTCCAGAGTTTGGGGTTTCACGTTGAGGTCTTTGGTCCATCTGGAGTTGACCTTTGTACAAGGTGAGAGGTAGGGGTTTAATTTCATTCTTCTACAAGTGGTGATCCAGTTTTGCCAGCACCACTTGCTGAAGATGCTGTCTTTCTTCCATTGTGTCTTCTTGGCCCCCTTGTCAAATATGAGGTGGCTGAAATTGTATGAGCTCAGGTTTGGATCTTCAGTTTTATTCCATTGGTCAACTGGTCTGTTTTTGTGCCAGTACCAGGCTGTCTTTATGACTATAGCCCTATAGTATAGTTTGATGTCTGGTATAGCGATCCCCCCTGTATTGCTCTTTTCACTCAGGGTTGCTTTGGCTATTCGGGGTCTTTTGTTTTTCCAAATGAAATTGAGGATTTTTTTTTCCAGGCCTGTGAAGAAACTCTTGGGGATTCTGATTGGGATCGCATTAAATCTGTACACTAGTTTGGGTAGGATGGACATTTTTACTATATTTATTTTCCCAATCCATGAGCATGGGAGGTTTGTCCATCTTCTGATGTCTTCCTCAATTTCCTTTTTCAGGGGTTTAAAATTTTTGTTGTAGAGATCCTTGGTGTCTTTGGTTAGGTTTGTTCCTAGGTATTTTATTGTTTTTGAGGCTATTGTGAGTGGGAAGGTCTCCTTGTAGTCCTTCTTCAATTGCTTGTTGTTGGTGTACAGAAAGGCTACTGATTTTTCTAGGTTTATTTTGTATCCTGCCACTTTACCAAAGCTCTTAATCGTTTCTAGGAGTTTTCTGGTGGAGTTCTTAGCATCCCTTAGGTAGACAATCATATCATCAGCAAAAAGGGATAGCTTGACTTCCTCTTTTCCAATTAGAACTCCTTTAATTTCCTTTTCTTGCCTTATTGCCCTAGCTAGGGTTTCTAGCACTATATTGAAGAGGAGTGGTGACAGGGGGCAGCCTTGCCGAGTTCCTACCTTTAAGGGGAATGCTTCTGTCATTTCCCCATTTAGGATGATATTGGCTGTGGGTTTTCTGTATATGGCTTTGATTACATTGAGGAATGATCCCTCCAGACCAATTCCCTCCAGGACTTTAAACATGAAAGGGTGCTGGATTTTGTCAAAGGCTTTCTCCGCATCAATTGAGATGATGGCGTGGTTTTTGTCCTTCAGTCCATTGATATGTTTGATGATGTTTATTGATTTTCGTATGTTGAACCATCCCTGCATGTCTGGTATGAATCCAACTTGGTCATGGTGGATGATTTTCTTGATGTGAGTCTGTATGCGATTTGCCAGAATCCTGTTTAGAATTTTGGCATCTGTGTTCATTAGGGAGATGGGTCTATAGTTCTCCTTTTTGGTTGTATCTTTCCCTGGTTTTGGTAGTAGCGTAATGCTGGCTTCATAGAAGGAATTTGGGAGAAGTCCCTCCATTTGTATCCTTCTAAACAATTTAAGTAGTAATGGTTGTAAGTCTTTACGAAATATTTTATAGAATTCTGCCGTGAATCCATCCGGGCCTGGGCATTTTTTGGTTGGGAGGCTACTTATTACATCTTCGATTTCTTCCTGTACTATTGGTCTGTTTAGGCTGTCGATCTCTTCTTGGTTGAGCTTTGGTGATTCCCAGGATTTCAGATATTCATCCATTTCTTCTAGGTTTTCAAACTTAGTAGAATATAAGTTTTTGAAGTAGTCCCGTATGATTGTCTGGATCTTTTCATTGTCTGTTGTGATATTTCCCCTTTCATCACAGATTCTATTGATTTGGAGTTGTTCCCTCTTTCTTTTGGTTAACTGGGCTAGAGGTCTGTCTATCTTGTTTATTCTCTCAAAGAACCAACTTTTGGATTCATTGATTTTTTGTATGGTTTTCTTTGTTTCTATTTCATTGATCTCTGCTCTGATTTTTGTTATTTCTTCTTGTCTGCTCCGTTTAGGGTTCATTTGTTGTTGTCTCTCAAGTATTTTTAGCTGCAGTGTTAGATCGTTCACTTGTGCTCTTTCTGTTTTTTTAATGTGGGCACTTAGAGCTATAAACTTCCCTCTTAGGATTGCTTTAAGAGTGTCCCATAGATTTTGCTGTGTTGTTTTATCATTGTCATTCAGTTCCAGGAATGTTTTTATTTCTTTTTTTATTTCTTCCTTGACCCACTCATTATTCAGGAGAGTGTTGTTTAGTCTCCATGTGTTCCTGTAGGTTGTAGGGTTTATTCTGGTGTTGATATTGAGTTTTATTGCACTGTGGTCTGATAGAATGCATGAGATTATTTCAACCTTTTTATATTTGTTGAGTTTTTCCCTGTGTCCCAGTATATGGTCTATTTTGGAGAATGTTCCATGAGGTGCTGAGTAGAAAGTGTATTCTCTGGTGTTTGGGTGAAATATTCGGTAGATGTCTGTGAGGTCCATTTGGTGTATTGTGTCATTTAGTTCAGATGTCTCTCTGTTTATCCTTTGTCCTGTTGATCTGTCTAGAGGACTTAATGGGGTATTGAAGTCCCCTAGTATTAGTGTGCTGGGGTTAATCTGTGCCTTGAGATCCTGAAGAATTGTCTTTATAAAGTTTGGTGCACTGATGTTTGGTGCATATATATTTATGATTGTGAAATCTTCATCGTCAATTGTTCCTTTAATAAGGATGTAATGGCCCTCTTTGTCTCTTTTGATTTCTTTTGCTTTGAAGTCTATTTTGTCTGATATTAGAATAGCCACACCCGCTTTCTTTTTGGTACCATTTGCTTGGAATACTTTCTTCCAACCCTTCACCTTAAGTTGGTGCCTATCCTTGAAATTGAGATGGGTTTCTTGTAGACAGCATATAGATGGGTTTTGTTTCCTAATCCATTCTCCCAGTCTATGCCTTTTGATTGGGGAGTTTAGCCCATTAATATTTAAGGTTACAATTGAAAGATGGATGTTGCTTCCTTTCACTTTATTATCCATTTGGACTTCTAGCCTTTGATTTTGCTCCTATGGTTATGTTTTTGTTAGTTTCTTTTCCTAGGTGTTTGAGGATTGTTGCTCCTCTCTTCTGCCCTTTGAATTGCTTCAAGTATTTTATGAAGAGTTGGTTTTCCAGACATGTATTCCATCATCTTGTTTATGTCATGGAAGATTTTTCTCTCTCCTTCAAGTATAGTCGACATTTTTGCTGGGTAAAGTATTCTGGGTTGGCATCCATAGTCCCTTAACACAGGGAATGCTTTGCTCCATGTTCTTCTTGCTTTCATGGTTTGAGGCGAGAAGTCAGTTGTAATTCTGATGGGTTTCCCTTTGTATGTGACTTGTTTTTCTTTTGTGGCCCTCAGAATTTTGTCTTTGTTTTGGGCATCTAGCATTTTAACTATGATATGGCGTGGGGTGTTTCTTTTCTGATCTTGTCTATTTGGGGTCCTATGTGCTTCTTGTATTTGTATGGGCTTGTCTATTTTTAGTTTGGGGAAATTTTCATCTATTATTCTGTTGAAGATCTGATCAATACTATTCTCTTGAGATTCTTCTCCTTCCTCTATTCCTATGATGCGGAGGTTTGGTCTTTTCATAGTGTCCCATATTTCCTGGTTGTTCCACTTTTGTGTATTTTTAAATTTTTCATAATCTTTATTTGAGCTTTTTAATTGCTCTGTGTTATCTTCCAGGTCTGATATTCTTTGTTCTGCTTCCTCCATTCTACTTCTGAGGCTTTTTCCTTTTCTTTCTTCTTGATTGACTGAGTGTTCTAATTCCTTTTTTGTTTCCTCCTGTGTTTTCTTTAGTACCTCCATTTCCTTTTTGAGCTTCTCAATCTCTTCTTTGTGCTTCTCAATCTCTTCTTGGTGCTCCTTTCTTCTTTGGTTGGCTTCCTTTTTCAGTGTTTCTACTTCCATTCGGAGTTTGTTTTTTTCTCCCTCTAGTTCTTTCTGGAGTTTGTCATTCTGTTCCTTTAGTTCTTTCCGAAGTTTGTCATTGTATCCCTCTAGGTCCTTTTTGAGTTTTTCATTCTCTCTCTTTAGTTCCATGACTTCTTCTTTATTTTCTTTAATTTCTCTGCGTATGTCTGCAATTATTCGTCTAAGCTCTGTTCCTTGGGTCTCCTCCAAGGGGATCCCATTGTGGCTATCTCCTCCAGGTTTGGTAGGGCCTGGTGTGGGAGTATCCTGTGCCTTTCCCATGTTGTCCCTTCGTCGTGTCCCTGGCATATGGATTTCCCTTTTGTGGTTCAAGTCACAAACGACTTTTCACTATATTAGCGGATGGTTTTGCTTGCCTCCTTCCGATGCTTCCCCCCCCCTTTCCTCCTCCTTTTTTTTTTATTTTTTATTTTTATGGTGTATTGACTTGGCTAGGTTTCAGGTTTTCAGTTTTGTGTATATATTGGATGTTGGAAGCCTAAGTTAGTCTTCTCTTTCTGAAGGTTCTCCAAAAGGAAGACCACTTGGATTCTTAGCAATTCACTTGGCATGGGGGGGTATTGTGTGCCTGATCTAGCCCGCACCCCGGTCCCTCTGGGCCGGGGACCCTGTAGACGGGTTCAGAGCGAGACCCTCTCCCAGCTGCCCCCCACCAGACCACGCCTAGAGCTGTAGAGCTGTGTACCTGCCCTGGCGCGTTATGGCGTCTCCCCTGCGACCCCGGTTCCCGCCCACAAGTCCAGCCGGGACCAGAGCAGAGGGAAACGCGACCCTCTGCTCACCCGAGCGCGGTCCCTCTGGGCCGGGGACCCCGTAGACGGGTTCAGAGCGAGACCCTCTCCCAGCTGCCCCCTGCCAGACCACGCCTAGAGCTGTAGAGCTGTGTACCTGCCCTGGCGCGTTATGGCGTCTCCCCTGCGACCCCCTACATATTTCAAACTATGTATTGGTGCTGAATTCTTGTGCATAAATGAAATACAATGTTTATTTAGTAAGAAAACTATTAAGTTCAATAATAAAACCAAATCAACGGAATAAAGTAAAAGACAGAACTTTGAAAAATATTACCCCTGGGGGGAAACCTAACTCAGTGATTTAGGTCATGTTAACATAATCACAGTTATGGTCAGTTTCCATGAGGGCAAAACCTTTCCTTTATAGCTCTGTTTACTATTTAGGCCCCTGTGCTCAGAGGAGAACCTGCTAAATAATAATAATAATAATAATAATAATAATAATAATAATAATAAAATTAGTTGAATATTAGATGAATGACTCAGTCAAATAAATGCAAGAAAACTATGATTCACATGTAGTTTCTAGCTCTTTTAGGCAATATAACTTTAAATATCAAATGGCTTTATATTTTGTGTTTGAGCAAATACAGATTCACCCTAGTTTTCCAAGTAAAGAGACAGAATGAAATGACTGTCTTTACTTCTTTACTTCTTCCAAACTGAAAATTTCATTTGAGCTAAATTGCACCTTGATTGTTTAGGAAGCTCAAATTCTACTTTAGGAAGCTGAAATTTTACTTTCTGCCTAAATCTTATCTAATGTAAGTCTTCTGGTACAAAAGCTGTCCCCATATCCACCTTATCCTGAAATTCCTTCTTCCTTGAATGTCTTGTGATCATAATAGAGCCTTGCAGCTTAAAAATGAGTACAGGGCAAACTCTGGGTAAATCAGACCTTAGGCAAGCCACTGTCTTAAACAGAATCCAGAATTTTAAAGTCTGTGTGCTGATAAAGGATTCTATGTAATCAAAGACTGTGGAATTGGATGAAATTCAGCCCAGAAGGAAACATGGCATAGAAATAGTGGGCTAGCATCACTAAACCTCTCTGTTAGGCTAACATCGAAAGGCCATTACTTACAGCTTAAAAATGTTTTGAAACATGGTATTTCAAAAGGGATCTAAAAATCTTTTTATTCTGTGGATACTGTACACAGAATATAGATTAGCTGTCAGAGTTCTTATAGAAGCTGTGTTCCTATAATGCAAACGATTACCATTCCATGGCTTCAGATTCCTCATTTTTACTCCATCTTGACTACAAAGAAAAGTTATTAAACATTGTGTAAGAAACTGATGATGCCTAGCAGTTAAGAGTGCCGACTGCTCTTGCAGAGGACCCAGGTTTGGTCCCCAGCACATAGTGGCTGAGAACTGTCTTTAACTCCAGTTCCAGGGGAATCCAACACCCTCTTCTGACCTCTGCGGCATTGCACGACACGGATGCACAAACCTACATGCAGACAGTACATTCATACATATAAAAAAATTTAAAAAAATTTTAGATAAGGTCTCACTATATAGTCCTGGCTGGTCTAGAACTCACTATGTAAGAAGTCAGGCTGGCCAGGAGTGGTGGCGCACGCCTTTAATCCTAGCACTCAAGAGCCAGAGGCAGGTGGATCTTTGTGAGTTCAAGGCCAGCCTGGTCTACAGAGTGAGTTCCAGGACAGCTGGGGCTACAGGGAGACCCTGTCTCAAAATCCTAGGGGGTCTGGCGGGGGGCACTGGAGAGGGTCTCCTGTGAACGTTCTATCAGGGGTCCCCGGCCAGAGGGACCGGGCGCGGCTAGATCAGGCACACATACCCCCCTATGCCAAGTGATTGCTAAGAATCCAAGTGGTCTTCCTTTGGAGAACCTTCAGAAAGAGAAGACAACTTCTTCCAACCTCCAATATATACACAAAACTGAAACCTGAAACCTAGCCAAGTCCATACACCATTAAAATAAAAATAAAAAAAAAAGGAGACAAAGGGGGGGGAAGCATCGGACGGGGGCAAGCAAAACCATCCGCTAAAATAGTGAAAAGTCGTTTGTGACTTGAACCACAAAAGGGGAAATCCTATATGCCAGGGACACGACGAAGGGGACAAACATGGGAAAGGCACCGGATACTCCCACACCAGGCTCCCGCCTACCAACCTGGAGGAGATCGCCACATTGGGATCCCCTTGGAGGGAGACCCAAGGAACAGAGCTGTACGACGAATAATCTGCAGACAATGCAGAGAAATTGAAAAAATAAAGAAGAAGTCCTGGAACTAAAGAGAGGAATGAAAAACTCAAAAGGGACCTAGAGGGATACATGACAAATTCAGAAAGAACAAAGGACAGAATGACAAAAAAATCCAGAAAGAACTAGAGGAGAAGAAAAAAACTCGAATGGAAGTAAAAACACTGAAAAGGAAGCCAA